>JAJOOH010003230.1:0-25661 GCA_029582605.1 Solanum gracilifrons | reverse complement strand
TTGTCAATCCTGCATCCTCGATTCCTCAGATTCCTCTTTTCCGTGTTTGCAGACTTGCTCTCTGTGATCACTGTTGTACCATGTCCAATTCTAAACTGATCCGAACAAGCCCGACCCCCCTCGGGACTCATACCAACAAGTCATAAACAATTTAGGCAACATATAAATGCATTTGTTACATGGCTTGGTGCACAAAAACATAAATTTGGGAGGGGGTGGTCGGTTGTTATGATGTATTCTCATGCAATATTATGTGGTAAACTAATGAGGGATGTGTCAACTACTATTAGTGAGATCTCTCAAATTTAAGAAAGTTTTTGTGTTATTGTGATCTTAGTCATACTTAATATTATTCTTTCAATTGCTATCATTTCTTCTGCAGATCCTGGAAACGTCGAGGAGGAAGAAGTACTGAAGTTGATCCGTGAATGTTTAGATTTGAGAGAGAAGTATGTTTACAGGGAAGAAGTTGCTCCATGGATGAAAGAGACAATAAGTGAATCAAAAGCGTCAGATAAGAAACATGATCCATTTAGCTTTGGCCACTCAGAAGCATCTTCTGTGAGTTGTGATCCTCAACTCATTTATGACCGTAAAGGGTTTGATTTTTAGGTTGCCGTATTCTCAGTATCTCAAAGTATGGATGTTGTCTCAAGCACAATTTCTAATAATAATACTTCTTGGATTGCACGCAGCACCATTTTAAGATGGAGGACGGAGTTGTACGTGTTTATGCTAGTGAAAACGGTATGTTTGGTTTCAAAAGTGGAGCATATTTGATTGGATGTAGTAGTTTGACACTGTTTCATCATTAATTCTTGTCTGCCTTCTTCATGGGATCTTTACGTCTTACCTTGCATGTTGTAGATACGGAAGAGCTGTTCCCTGTTGCTAGCGCAACAACATTTTTCACTGATATGCACCATGTCCTCAAAGTAATGGCTGTAGGAAATGTTCGTTCTTATTGTCATCATCGTTTGAGATTTCTCGAGGAGGTGACGGGTTTGGCAATTCTTTTTAATTTCCCTCCTTTGTCCAATTTTGTTGATATCGTACATTTTCTTGATATTGTACCACATGTTAATTCTCTTGTTTTTTTCATAGCATTTTCTTGATATGGTACAGAAATTTCGCCTCCATTTGCTCGTAAATGCAGACCGGGAATTTCTGGCTCAAAAAAGTGCACCTCATCGTGATTTTTACAATATCAGAAAGGTTGATACTCATGTGCATCATTCTGCTTGCATGAATCAGAAGCATCTTCTGCGGTTCATCAAGTCGAAACTGAGAAAAGAACCTGACGAGGTAGGAAAATTATTGCTTCCAGGGAATATGCTTTCACTTGCAGATTTCTGTGGGTATATACCTAATCTTTTGGTCTTAATCACACGAGTCTTCGCTAAACAGGTAGTCATATTTCGGGATGGACAATATCTTACACTGAAGGAAGTCTTTGAGAGTTTGGACTTGACAGGGTTTGCATCAATCTTCCCCTGCTCTCTTTCGTTTTTCTGTATAAGTTCTAATATTCTGCTATCTGTGCCCAGGGTGGGAGGTCCACTATTTATTCTTTCTCTTCTAAGCACTTTATTTGCAGGTATGATATGAATGTTGATCTATTGGACGTACATGCTGATAAGAGTACATTTCACCGGTTTGACAAATTCAATCTCAAATATAATCCTTGCGGACAAAGCAGACTCAGAGAAATCTTTCTAAAGCAAGACAACCTTATCCAAGGTGTGTTCCTTGAAAACACAACTTCTAACAGTGAATTACCTATCCTACAGAGTTGTCATTTGACATCACAGTTCTAACTTATTTTCTTCAATTTTATCCTGAAACTCCTGTAACACAACTGTCATAAATAAAGCATATGATATGAATTTTATTTGGTTTCCATTGAACACATTCTGCAGCAGTTAACTATAAATTTTGTTCAATTAAAAATCTCTGCAGCGAGTAATTTTATATGGAACCTCCATCAAGGCAACTGTTACCATACTGTTAAAGCTGCACTTTCTTTTTTGTTGACAGTTGCTTGATGACACCTAATTATTCTTTCGGTAACAGTCCACAATAAATTTCTTTGTTTTCAAAATATTGTCTTATTCAGGACGCTTCTTGGCTGAAGTCACTAAGGAAGTCTTGCAAGATCTTGAAGCTAGCAAATACCAGGTACAACAACATACCTTAATCAGTATTGTGACGACTTAAGCATGTGCAACTCTTTTTTCCTAACATGAAATGTGTATATTTTTTTAAAAGCTGAATATAATACCATTTTACTCATTCAGTTGTTGCCCCAGTTTTCCTGAAATTACTGAACAATGATCAACTCTACATACTTCTTGATAAATAGAAGAATATTACATTAAATGCTGTGAGACTACTAAAAATCTTACTTCACTTGACCTTGTATATGGGAGAGCTTACTGTCATTGATTTTGAAAGGATAATTTGTGCTCTGATTGTCTTGATTTGAACTTGACCTAATAAGAGCATACCATTTGCAAGAGCCCAAACTGCTACAATTATGCCTCATTGAAGTGTGATTCCCACATCTAACAACAACTTGTTGAACGGATTGGATGACCAAACTTGAAAACAAGTTGACTGTCAAAGTTAGATTAGGATAATTAACTAGGGACAGGGAGAATTTGACACAAATGGCTTCTTTCTGGAATGGTGTATGATTCAACTGTTGTTTGCAAATATATGACTTCTGCTGACTGAATATTTGCTCCAATCTTTATCTTTTTGCCATGACAAGCTGTTCATGAGAAATTGGTTCTGTTATCGAAGTCTAATTTTGTTGCTGTACTCAGAAGTACCAGATTCATAATTGTCACTCTGTTGATGTGCAACTTCTTGTTTATCCGGGAATTTTCCTGGAGCTTCATGCTGATTGGAAATTATTGTTTGTTTTTTGTGATTAGAAAAATCTTTAGTTTTGTTTGTATCTTAAGATTTTTTTGATTACGGGGTGTTCAGGGTACTTTCTACCTCGCAAATAACTCTATCCACCAAGGTTTAGAAATATGAATAGAAAAACCACCAAACTACTACTTCTTTCTTATCCTCTTTTTCCCCCCCTCTTTTGCATCTACTGGGGTATGAGTCCCAGTCTCTCATGGTCCATCCCAGTTTCATTGACCTCTAGGAACACGCTTGGCTACTTTTTTTTAATCTTTAAATTGCTTGCTGCATGTGACTGTAGTTCTTGCAACTTGTGAGAATGCCGTTTGATTGGCTTAGGCAGTTTGTAGCCCTCAAGAGTGAAACCTGCTTCAAATATGACCTATGGGTACTTAATGATACTTTTAAGATATAACATGTAGCTATCACATTAGCATTTGTCTCCTGTTTTTTTATTCTAGGCTCTGATTGTTAATATACACCTTATTTGCGGAGTACTTCTTTCATAGTTCAGTATGGGGACAATTTGCCGTTTTAATGTATGACAATCCTTTCTTCTTGAACAGTTGGCTGAATACAGAATCTCCATCTATGGAAGGAAACAAAGTGAATGGGATACACTGGCTAGCTGGTTTGTGAACAATGAACTTTATAGCCAAAATGCAGTATGGTTGATTCAGGTGGGTGTTATGCTGATCATGTAATATTTGTGTAAATTAAGCCTTTTTTTTTCATTTTATATTCTCTTATTTGACTGGACATAGAGCTTAAGATGTTGACCTTTTTATTCTACTAGCAGTATATTGAAGTAATGGGTGAATATTGAATACTTATTTTATAGTGAAAATATTAGTTCAAAATTTTAAATTTGAATTGTTAGAACTTTTGAAAGTTGTATAGAACAATATTGTTCACCGTAGATTTGGAGTTTTGACACCTTTGAAGTTAGGTCACGATCTACTTGATCGAATATGATGTCTTTAACCCAAAATTCAAATTTTTCTTGACTTGCTCCTTATTACCAAGACAATTTAATTTCAGAAGCTTCTTTTTTTATGATACATCACTATCCACTATTGGCCATTCTTCTCCACTTCCATTTCCAAGTGTTGCTGGCTGAGTATTGTGGTTGCAATAGGCTTGTGTTCTCTGTTATTTTGGTGCATGTTTATCGTTATCACAGCATTATATTGGTGATTCTCTTCCGTTTCTGGCCCATTTCATGACGTGCTAATGCCTACAAGAGCGTTTTTACGTTGAGCGAAGGGGTGTCAAGCGATATCCCTTCCTCAGAAAATTTTATTAAGTATATAACAAAATGACCCTATGTGATAAAACTTATTAGCTGGCGCGTTGGTTTGCTGGCAGATTTTGTTGATTGAGGTTGGGGGTTCAAACCCCAATCAAAGCATATTTTTTGCAAAATATATCATACTTAAGCTTAAAATTGTGGTTAAATAGAGTTGAACTCAAGAGCTCTTCCAACTTAATAATATAACCTACTTATATCTATGATGATAATTGAAATTTTATCATTCCTTCCCTAAAAGTCGACACTGCTTCCTAAAAATTCTGTGTATGCCACTAAATGCGTATTGCTATCACATGAAAAAGAGATTGATGGCTGGAGAATAAATTGTAAAATTGATAGCACCCTATCGCTACTATGTTAACTTGGTTTGCTTTTCATTTGGGCTACTGTCCTTACCACCTTCATCACCTACACAAATATGATAAATTACATGAGGATTACACATTTCTAAAAAGTTAGAGAATTCTTAGCTACGAATACTTGCATAAACATGTATAGGACCTCCCATCACTTTTTCTTTCCTATTTTGCCTTGTGGACACATTGCTCTCCATATCACTGCCAGACCCATCCCTTGCTTTGAAGACTCTCCTATTTGTTACACATTTCTGTCCTCACGTTTCAATATAGAAATGTGTTAGGTGGGTTGGGCATATTCTAGAAGTTTTTCTAGATGGCATTGATATTTTTTTAAAGTATAAGCTATTTATGAAGTGCTTAAGTGGAGGACCCAATGGTTGATGCTGGTAGCATGGTAATGGTGACTAACTGAGAGCATGGTTTGCTTAGTATTTGGTGTCGGTTTGATTGGTTCATGTGAGAAATATAGGAAAAGAATATTATTGAATTGTTGTTGTGTATACATTATTACATTGATACCCTATATATAGACACTAGAATACAATCCTTTACCAAGTAGGTTACTATTTACTATTCCTATTCCTATTTGTATTCATATTCTTATTCTAAATAGGATTGTATAAACCTATTCCTATTCTAATAGGATTGTGTAAACCAATTCCTATTCTAATAGGATTGTATAAACCTATTCATTTTCTAGCACTACTCCTCAAGCTAGTGCATACAATTCATGTACCTAGCTTGTTACATATGTAATTAATACGAGGACCAATGAGGGGCTTGGTGAGATAGCTGCAAGTTGATTAGTCGACTTCACAAAATTGACAGTCAATCTCAATGTGCTCGTCTTCTCATTAAATACTGGATTTGATGCATAATGCCAATAAAACACAAAGTGATTTACAGTGTTGAACTTCCCAAACCAAACTTGCAAAGACTATTTCAGACCATAGAGTGACCACATAATCGATATACAAGGCTACTAAACTCCTCCTGAGCAACAAAGTGCTCAGAATCTAGTATTAAGTATATGGATCATGTTGGAATTAGATGAGTCGATATTAAACAAGTTACCGGAAAACTAGCTGGAACATGCTCATATGCCGAAGTATTAGATTGAATGGCTAAAAGTGGTCACAATCTAAGAAATAAAATTATATAGGTAGGGTCGGAATGATGTCACGACCCAACTAAAATAGAAATTATATAGGATAGTTCGAATTGATGGAACGACCCCATTGAAAAAGGGAAACAATATGGGTAGGGTCGGAATGATGGCACGACCCTGCTGAAAAAGAAAAGGCTTAAGTCATCGCCAGCCACTTAAAGTTGTCCGCATAATTCACTTAGACACCTGAATTCAGGCTTGTACCTATTGAATACCTTTACTCCTTCGAATTTGAACCATTTTAACATTTTTTGAACAATCAGCTAAAAGTATAAAATGAGTGATATACACTCGCGGTGACGTGGCAATTTGGCAAATTAAATAATGACATGTGTTATTTGGATCCAAAAAAATTATTTTAAAATGTATTATAATTTAAAAGAAAAAGAAAATTATTATTATTAAAAAATGTGAAAGCCCGACCCACTCACTACCCAAACCCTTCCACTGTAATCCATTCCAGCTGCTTCAACATTGTTCAAAAACTCCGGCGGCCCTGAAATCTCCAATAATTTCAATCATTATATTAATGCTTCTATATGCACTTCACATAAAAACATGAAAAAGGATATAGTTTTGTATTGTCTATCCATTTAGATTAGTATTTTGCTTCTACAATTGAAAAAAACAGAATAGTAAATTAGAGAAATTTACTTTGAAAAAGACGTCAAGAGCAGACAGGAGCTTCGAAGATGAAGAAGTGTTAAGAGTTAAAAATGATTTGTAAAGATTTTGTGGAACTTCATTGTTTTCATCGTCGTCGACTGAGGTCCTTGTTCTTCTTCCCTCGCCGGAGTATCCTTGTGAGTGACAAACTCATTGTTATCAAGCGGCCAGGATCGGAATAAGCCCTTTGAGTTACTTTTGGTTCGTCATAATTGTCACAAAGTAAAAGTTAAATTGCAAATTTATAACTTTGTTTGGCTTCCATAAATCAACAATATGACAAAGATTCAGTGAAAAAAGGAAAAGAAACAAATTTTTAATCGATCTAGATTCGAAGAATACAATAACGAACAAGCAGAGGCGGAGACGACGACTGCTGCTTGATGGTTTGGTTGAGGAGTAGTGGCAGCAACCACAAAGAAGAAGAAAGATAAAAAAAAAAAATTAAAAAAAAGTCTAATTAAATATTTTCACATTTCACGCGCTCGGTATACGTGAATCACACTCAAAATGCCATGTAGGCAAAAAATGCTCAAATGGTTAGAATTTAGACAAGTAGAGGTGTTCAATAGGTACAAGCCTGAATTCAGGTGTCGAAGTGAATTATGCGGGCAACTTTAAGTGGCTGTTGATGACTTAAGCCAAAAGAAAAATTATACGGGTAGGGTTGGAATGATGGCACAAACCTACGCAAATTAGATTTGAGGAGTCACCGGAAAGACGAATGGAACTATGCAAATCAAATCTGAGGAGTCACTGAAAAGACACATGATGCTATGCAACTCAGCTATGAGAAAATAGTTCGGAAAAATCCACGGTACTACACAAATTAATTATGAAAAGTAGTCCGGAGAGATGCACGGTGCTACACAAATAAGATATGCAAAAAAAAGATAGTCACCAAAAGGATGGCATGATGCTACACAAATTAAATATGAAAAGTAATCACCGGAATGATGGCACGGTGCTACACAAATTAAATATGAAAAAGTAGTCACCGGAATGATGGCACGGTGCTACACAAATTAAATATGAAAAATTAGTCACCGGAATGATGGCACGGTGCTACACAAATTAGATATGAGAAAGTAGTCAGCGGAATGATGGCACGGTGCTACACAAATTAGATATGAGAAAATAGTCACCGGAAAGATACACGGTGACCCAACTTTTGCTAACATAATCGTTGACCGGACGGGCGACATATATGGATAATAGCCGCCCGCCGGCAGCGGAAGCTCTTTGATTGTTTACCAAGATCGTAAAGGCTCTGATACCATGTGAGAAATATAGGAAAAAAATATTATTGAATTGTTGTTGTGTCTACATCATTACATTGAGACCCTATTTATAGACACTAGAATACAATCCTTTACCAAGTAGGTTACTATTTACTATTCCTATTCCTATTTGTATTCATATTCCTATTCTAAATAGGATTGTATAAACCTATTCCTATTTTAATAGGATTGTGTAAACCAATTCCTATTCTAATAGGATTGTATAAACCTATTCATATTCTAACAGTTCAGACATGATGTTGGAATATTTAGGAATTTGCTTGATAAAGTGAGCACCAAAATAGACTTTAAATGCTGAATGAGATAAACTTTCCCTTCCCATATGGGAATCTGGATGAGGGAAAGAGGAAGAGGTAAGGAGGAAAGTAAGCGGATGTTTGGTGGATAAATGATGGGGCTGCTACTCTGCCCATGTGCTTCTAGTTTACGTCTTAGTGCAGCAAGTTCTAAGTTCTACTTGAATGTAATAGTTAATCACAAAATCAGTTCTCCTAGTTAATTTAGATCCTTTCAGTGATTATGTCGTTATATTTGCTTATGGATATATGATGCATTTCTCACTTTTACACTTTGCAGCTCCCTCGGTTATACAATGTGTACAGGAGTATGGGAACTGTCACGTCCTTCCAGAATATTCTAGATAATGTGTTCATTCCACTATTTGAGGTCACAGTTGATCCAAAGTCTCATCCTCATTTGCATCTGTTCTTAATGCAGGTATGTTTCCTTTCTAACCTTTTATAGTTACGTTGTTTACCCTAAACACCAAAGCTATATTTTGAAATTTTCTGATTTCTCTTTTATAATCTGTCGACTTCAATTTTGTGCACTGCAGCCAATAAACAGCATTTCCTTTGCCCCTCATTTCTTACTTTTATCTAAAAAAAATTTGTTCTTATCTGCTACAAATTGTTTTCCATGAAGTTTGTCCAAGATAACATTTGATATGGACCTGCAAGAAACCCATTAGGGCTTACTGCAACCTTTCAATATGAATCTTGGGAACAAGAGTTTTAATGAGTGCAGCTATGGAAGTACATATATGTATTTTTGGTTTTCCTATATGACTTATGTGGTTCTCTGTGATTTCTATTTCTTGGGATAAGTATACATGCATCTCATGTGCCCAAATGTATGTTGTGGCAATTGCTTGCTTAACAGCTAAACTGCATTGGTAAAGTGCTTAGTTTAATATAGCCATGAAATCATCCATGATGCATCAATTAGAATAATTACTATTGGGTCCTTTAGAGATGGTCTGAAAACTACTTCTGACTTTCAGGTGACACTTTCTTTTACGGAGGTCGGCAATGTTAACAGTCCTATAAATATTAAATAGGATACATTGTTGGTCGATCAAGTAATTCAAAGTTAGATTAGATGTTCCTGTCTAACAAACTTTTCAGAAACTTCTTCATCCAATTTGCCTTTGTTGTCTTCTAGGACCTCCACCCTTAAACTAAAATAAGCTTGTAATTGTTGTTTGGAGTCTGTGACATGCACTATAAGACCATATTTTGTTTTGACCATTCTGGATGTGTTCCAGTTTACTATTAGTTCTTTTGATTTAATGATGTGTTGTGGCTGGGGAACTTGATAAAGCTAAGGAACTATTTACTGACATGATTGTCAATGGGCAGTTGCCCATTGTGTTTACCTACAATACCATGATTCATGGGCTCTGTAGGAGTTATGACTAAGAAATTTGATGAGGCTGCAATGTGTTTTAAAAAACCGAAGCGATAAAACATCAATTTAATTGGTTTGGTTTAATGATTGAATAAACGACTTAATTGGTTTTCTTTTTAAAAAAATAAAAACTGAACTGTGAACACTCCCACTGCCAACTATTGCTAACAGAAACATTGAATAAATCTTTTTCTGCATTTTGATTTTAAGTTTTTGATAGTCTCTCATGCCTCAAAATTGGGCAAAGGTTTTACATAGTGTCCATAAAAAATCTATTACCATTTTCCTACACTGTTTTCAGATGGAACCTTTTTGCTTCAAAGCTCACTTTAATGCCATTATTTTTGAACTTTTACCTCTTTCATTGACAATATCATTAAATGAGATACCTTAAAACATCCATCCACCCTCACTTAGATGAACACCTCGTAACCAAGAAGTTCTCCCCTAATCATGATACAAATCATAAGCAAGGTGTGTGTAGAAGAGCTAGATATTATATTGATCCTTTTCCTCCATATCTGCTTTAGGCAAAAGGTCCGTTGTTTGAGTCTAGAAATTCTTCAGACCACAGAATGTTTGACAAGTAATATTTGATGTTGATAATTGGCAGTTCTTGTCGCTGAGTCTTCCTTCAAGGGATATGAAAGAAGATAAATGCATCCCCATTGGTGCATCTTTTTGGGTTTTTTCTCCTGATACTGTTTTTCATTCATCATTCCTCTGTAACTAAAGTTGCAACCCGTTTGGAATTAGCTTAGTTCCCTTCAGAGTCTACTTTCACTTTTCTGAGGGCAATTATCCGATGTCAGCGAGGTGCAGCCTGCAATGCGCTTATGGTTGTGCAATGCCTATGAATATTTGCCTCTACGCCTCTATAGACACAGTTGTATATGCTATGTGTTAAGAAAAACAGATTGATATTCTCTGATAACCGAAAGTTGTACTGACGGCCAAATTTGTCAAGTCCTATCGGAGATGGACCAATATCATTTTGTTATTTGGGTTTTATGCACCTAGCAGATGTGAGGCTAAATGCAAGCTAGCTTTTAAGTGCCAGTATTTGCCAACTCTGACTGGGTCCCCTGAAACTTTGAGGCCTGACTATTCTGATTGCATTATCCCTAGTCATCTTAAACTGTTAATCTGTCCTCTTCTCGTCAATAATTATTATTATAGGTACCATTTGCTTTGAGTTTCAGTAGTTTTCTTTTTCTAGGAAACAAGTTGAATCTACTTTAGTTTTTAATGTCTATATCTTCATTTATGTGTAGATTATTCTTTCTAATGAAGGCGGCCATCCTTTTCTATGTTTCTTGTTATTCACTGCTAGAATGCCATCATACAGGAACCAATTTATTCAATACATTCTGTGCATGCATAGTATTAGAAAATTTTAGCCAATTGAAGTAGCCTAAAGTTCTATTATTTCCGGGACAGGTAGTAGGTTTTGACATGGTAGATGATGAAAGTAAACCAGAGAGACGTCCTACCAAGCACATGCCGAAGCCCGATGAATGGACAAATCAGTTCAATCCAGCATTTTCTTATTATGCTTATTACTGTTATGCAAACTTGTATACACTCAACAAGGTCAGTGGTGCTTCACGATCCCAAATATTAGCAGGACTTACATTTGCAATGTACTCATCAAATTTTGTCCTCCTTTGCTGCCTAATTTTGTTCCAGAAAAATTATCTATAGCAGTAGGTGGTTTAATTGAAGTACCTTAAAATCAAAAGTCAGAACTGAAGAAAGTGACTGTCCTAGCAATGACAATGGAGCATATGCAGATTTAATCTATTGAATAAATTTAGTTAATACCAAAACTTCTTGTTGAAAACTCAAGAAATAAGTGAGAGAAATTCGAATCCAATTTGACTAAGACATTTAGTGAATGCATGTACAGAACAATTCTATACCCAGATGGTCACTCTACATTACCTGCATCCTTTGTCCTATTTTATTATCCTCTTTTTCTTTTCATCTCTTTTCTCATTCTTCTTTCTCTCTGTTTCAAATTTGTCCATGAGCAAACTATATTCTGTGTTATTCATTCCTTCTCAATAAAAAGAATAAATGTTCAAGATGTCACAGGTTTGAATCCTACTGACCAAAGCTTGATATTTAAGTGGAGAAGGGTAGAAGAGGGGCGATCAATTATCCACCAGGTTTCGGACCGTGGCCAGTCGCCCTCAGTGATTTCTTGGTTATCAAAAAAAAAAAGAAAAGAAAATAGAATAAATCTTGTCATTAAATTGATAGTGCAAGAGATGTTTATATTTTTTTATTTTCTGGACAGTTTCATGATAAAGAATTCCAATCAAGTTCTTTCAAATTAAAGTTGGTTGTTCAGTAACTTAACAAAGACTAGGAGTTTAGGTCAAGCTCATAATGGGCTACCTAACGAAGATACCAGTGGCCAAGAGCCTTGAGGCTTTCTTTGCTTCAACCACACATGCTTTGAAGTTCCCACTTCCCCCACATGAGTTCTAAAAGAAATTTTACTGCCCAGACCCACAGAATTCGTTTGTGTGCAACAATTCCCTTAACAATCTTAGCTAGAAGCTGAAAAAATAAACAACTCCACTTTTGAAGGAAATTTTACAACTTTATCATGTGATGTTTATCAACCTCTTTTAGTATTTATGTTTGCTAGCATGCATTGAGCTTCTTCCTGTCTACCATCGCCCTTTTCTCCGTGTAAGGTAGAGAACATCTTTTCTAAAAGATTGCGTGGACTGTTGTCTTTCTTTCCAGAGCAAGATTATATCTTATGTACTTATTATTTCTTATGTCCTTAGCTTCGCGAATCAAAAGGGTTGCCAACAATCAGATTAAGACCACACTGTGGGGAGGTTAGTGTTCGCTTCAGCTGATTTTTTTAGTTAGTTACAGACAAGTGCCCCAAATTTATGCTCTCAAGTTCATACAGGCGGGTGATGTTGATCATTTAGCTGCCGGATTTCTTTTATGTCATAACATTTCTCATGGAATCAATTTGCGGAAGACCCCTGTACTGCATTATCTTTACTACCTTGCTCAGGTACTTCTCCTCATTACCTTTACCTCATTAACTGATTTATGCCAGTGAGCTTTGTTTAGATCTATTTTTGAATTACCTGCAATTAGATGACATTACTAAATCATTTAGGGTGGTCTAAGGAAGATTGTATTACACATGCGTACAGTGGAAGGGCTGTAATGACCTATTGGGTGCTTGTTGAAGTTTATGAAGCATTGCTAATATGATTAATTTCAAAATATAGAGGGTGTAAAAGCGGGATTCACACACTGGAATGAGAACCATCATGAGGAAAAAGGATAAGAAAAACGTACGGGCAATTTAACGTACTAGTTTTGTATACAAGCTGTCAATCGAGGTGTCAAATTATATAGAGTAAGCAAGTTTATCCATAGACTTGAAAAAGAAAATGTTTCTCTAGAATAGCTCCCAACTGTTCTTGCTGTATTGCATTTCCACTTTGTTGCACTTTCACCAGCAGTTTTGCATCTAGCTTTGGCCTGGGACCTTTCTTCATCATATTTCTCTACTTTCTTGAACAAATCTAATAATTTTTTTTATTGATATACACTAAGATAGCGGTAGGTGTGCAATTCAACTACATTTTATTTATTCAATATGCAGCGTGTTTTATATGTACAATTAACTTCCCATAAATTTGGGTCCATCTGACGATTTGATTCATTATCATGTTACATTTGTAATGTTGAGCTATGCAGAGATGCAATCATATTTTACTACTCCCCCTCCCCCCCCTTTTTTTTTCCCCTTCCCCTGTCTATTCACTTTATTGTCACCGTTTCTGTAAAACTATTCAGGTTGGACTGGCAATGTCTCCCCTGAGCAATAATTCACTTTTCCTTGACTATAATCGGAACCCATTCCTTATGTTCTTCCACCGTGGCATGAACGTCTCACTCTCTACTGATGATCCCTTGCAAATCCACTTGACAAAAGAGCCCCTTGTGGAAGAATACAGTGTTGCAGCTAAGGTCAGTCCATTTTTTTTTCCAATCAGTAAAATATCAACATGTCCTTAACCAACTTGTATTTGTCAGGTATGGAAGCTGAGTTCTTGTGACCTTTGTGAGATAGCTAGGAATTCAGTCTATCAGTCAGGATTCAATCATGCAGACAAGGTGAGCGATTGCAGCATTCAGGCCAAATTTATATGCAACTCTCTTAGAAATCTTGTGTGTGGCCTAATTACTGTTTCTTTGGTTGAAAAATCACAAATTTACTGGTAATTATAACTTTATAGCCGTGGTTTCTCATAATTCTGGTTCTTGAACTTCGTTGATGACTTCATTTTGTTTCCACTTTTGTCTAATTTCACATCTCTGAGAAACTTGTATTTTATTTACCTAGCCTGGAAGTTGACGGTGATTGAAATTCAAGTAACATAGGTTTAGAGGTTAATGGAAGTGCTTGAGATGCAACTTACTGCATCCTTACATATGATGATGAGAAGGAGGTTTAGCTTATTCATGGTTAAAGGGGTATTCTGTAGAGCAGTTAGTAACCCTAATGCTAATTTTACTTCCTATGGTAAATGTTGCAGAGGCATTGGCTTGGCAATAAATACTACAAGAGAGGTCCTCAAGGAAACGATATTCACAAAACAAATGTACCCAATACGAGGATTTCCTTCAGACATGAGGTAAGCTTTGCTTGTGCTCCCTTTTATCTTTTATCCTGCTAAGATGATAACTTGCAAGATGTTAATGTTGTTGGAACTCTGAAAGTTGCTCGTAGAAAATCAGAGTAACTAATATAAAATGACGTCTGATATACTGCAGACATGGAAGGAAGAGATGCAGTATGTTTACAGAGGAAAAACAATCCTTCCTGAAGATGTAGAACATTGATCAAAAATGGCATCAACAATCTGTATCCTCACTGGGGAAACATCATGATTCAGGTACCATCCTTGTTTTTCACTGATTGTTCCCAAAAAGAATGACGAGTAGTGTGTTGACGTTGCTCACTGTTTTCATTTGCTTGCACAGATATCGAGAAATAAGGCTCCTGAAGTGGCGAGGTTTAAGAACAGAGTTAAATATTGCTGGTTAATTTATGCCTTGGTGGAAAGCATGTTTGTTTTTACAGGTCTGCTCACCATCATGGTGCAAATTTAGTGCCTTCATTTCTAGTTGTACTAAATCTTCACTTGGTGGAGATTTAGGCAAAATCATAAGAATGTAACTGGCTCATTGCTGCAATATTCTTGTAGTAATAACACCAGGTTTATACTAGCTGAAGCAACCTTTATCCAATAATGTCTTGTTGAACCATTATGCTTTTTATTCTCTTTCATTGTAGTATTTAGCATCCACATTGCGTTAATGTGAGTTGCAATTCCAGAGTAAGTAGTGTTAGACGTTGGAATTTTCACTAATTAAAAAAAGTACGAAAAAAGAAAACTAAGTCAAATTTTTTTGTAAAGACAACACATCATTTTAAAAAAAGACAATACCATAGCTAGGATACATCTCTAGAATATCTATCCTTTTTCCTTTCATTAACATCTACCAAGAAATTAATGTCTGTGTACAAAGCACCAAAAAAAAATTAGTTCCAAAAAGAAAATATACTGTGATTAACCGGTTAAAAAAAATGAAAGAATCATTGACGAGAGGCTAAAAACAGGTGATGAAAAAAAAGAATGGGATTATTTTTGGTTTACTGAAAAAACATAGGTTTTTAAACCTAAATTAAATAATTAAAAAAAAAACAAGTGTTGGAGGATCATATATATATATATATGTTCACGTAGCACTACTTTGAATATGATTAGTGCTTATGCGTTGCAAGTGGATTTAGAGGAGGAGTTAAAAAACGCCTCTAGGAGGATTTTGACGAGGTGGTGAGGAATATACCACATTTCGAGAAGTTATTCATTGCCAGAAATTTCAATGATCTCAATCACTAGCGATTTTGATAGTGTGCATCAAGGTTTAGATTTTGGGGTTAGGAGTGGAGGAGCAGCATCACTTCTAGATTTTGCTAAAGTTGTTGAGTTGGTTATAACAAATTCATGCTTTCCAAAAGAAAAAGAGGACCACTTGATTACCTTTATAGCGCGCGGTCAGAACTCATATTGATTACTTACTCATTTTGAAGGGTGATATAGGTCTTTGTAAGGAACGTAAGACTATCCTAAGTGGGAATCTTACTATTCAACATAAACAGGCGATGGACATGGGAATTAAGAGGGAGGGGAAGAAGAAGATGTTGTATGACCGATCGAGGATCAAATGGGTGGCTTGACCCCCTGAACCTGGAAATGGGAGAGAAGTTAGAGGCGATTGAGACTTAGGAAGTAGTGGAAACTCGAAACACTTTTCAGTCAAGATGAGGTTTCACCAAGGATCTACGTTGAGCCTATATCTATTTGCCTTTGTGATGAATAAATTGACATGGCACATTAAGGGTGAGGTGCCTTGGTTTTTGTTATTTGCATATGACATTGTTTTGATTAAAGAGACTCGCAAAGAGTTAACGACAAATTGTAGGTGTAGAGATAAAATATTTGAAGTGTAAATCTAATGATGTGACGCATGAGACATGAATAAAGTGAAATTTGATACTCAAATTATCACCAAGAGAGAGATATTTAAGTTTCCCGGATCTTTGATCCAAGGTAATGGGGAGATCTATGATGATGTCATATTGATGTGGTATGAATGAAGTAGAAGCTTGCTTCTGGTGTCTTGTGTGAAAATAAGGTACCACTAAAACTTGAAACTAAGTTTTATAGAGTGGTGGTTAGAACGACTTTGTTGGTGAAGTGAAGTGCTGACCAATCAAGAACTCCAAGTTCAAAAAATGCAAGTGGCAAAATGAGGATGTTGAGATGGATGTGCATGCATACTAGGAATGAGAGGATTTGGAACGAAGTGTGAGTGAATGTCGTGTTGGACACAATGAGGAAGGAAGACTAAGATAGTTTGAACACGTGAAAAGCAAATGTGCAAATGCCTTGGTAAAGAGGTTGGATATAGGGGGATTGATAAAGATAGAGGTATGCCGAAGAAGTATTGAGGAGATGTGATTAGGCAGGATATGCCATATCTTCAATTTATCGAGGACATGACCTTATATATGAGGATATAAAGGTCGTCAATAAGGGTAGAAGGTTAGTACGTAGTTGAGAGCTGTCTTATTACTAGCCCATGCATGTCTTTGACTGGGTGGAAGTATAGAGCTACATGTCGGTCGTAGTATCAACATATACATATAGTATTTGACTTTTGGTATTTGATTTCACCTGTGGTTTATTGTATTTTGGTGACCACACTTTGTTGTTGTGGTTCCTTACATATTTGCTTCGTACTACTTTGCTATTAGCTATTATGTTTTTCCTTTAGTTACTTGAATCGAGGTCTTTCAAAAACAACTTCTCTATCTAGGTAGTGGTAAGACCTGCATATACTCTAGCTTTCTCAAACCCCACTTTATGAGATTTTAAGTATGTTATTATTGTATACAATATCATATTTGTTCAATTTTTAGACGAGCTGCAATAAGTTGGACTAAGCTAATAAGTAAACAGATTAATGACCCATTCAAACTTAAATCTATTAGACGAACTATATTTTTATGGGCTAATTTTACCGTCCGCGTTGTTTTGGCCCATTTTCATTTTATTCCTACCAAAAAAATAAATAAATCTTTTTGTTACTTAGAGGAAAGTCGAAAAACCAGTCCACTCTGTCAAGAACCCCAATTCCTCTCCTTAAACTCCAAGTCTTCCCGCCGCTTCACTTCACTTCACTTCACTTCTCAAACCCTCCACAACACCACCGTTCACGGCGGCGGCATAATCCCTTCAGTTTATCCTCTTCCTCCTTTCCTCCGCTCTAATCTCATCTTCCGATGGAGGCCACGGCGGCGTCTGAAACCTCCGATGGACCTGTCTTGAACGTGATCAACAAGCGCCTCCGTGCCCTCCGCAAGAAACACAACCGCATTCTCCAGATGGAAGAATCTCTCGCTAATGGAAAAACCCTTAACAAGGAGCAAGAAGAAACTTTCCGCTCAAAAACCAGCGTTGTTGCTGCCATAGACGAACTCGAGAAGCTTCGTCAGCCACTAGCTGCTGCTGTAACGGAAGAAATCAGCCTTGCTACTCAACACCATCTCGTTTCTGCTGCGGATTCCCCAGATGAGAAATTAGCTGGAAAAGACGATAACAGTTGTGTTGAGGTTGAGGATTTGCTTAACATTATTTATTTTGGTAGCATGTTTGCTCATGCGAATTGGGGGAAAAATGATTTTGTTTCAACTATGTGGAAAAGGACTATGCATGAGAGGGCTTGTTGTTTGAACTACGATTGCATGCCGGAGGATGAGTCGACGGATGTGATGGATATGTTGTCGGAGAAGGACTTGGATTTGATCTCCATGCTTAGTGAGCTACTCATTTGTCGTCCTGTTAACTCTACTTTGTCGCACAAGCACGCCCTTCAAGCTTGCTTTGAGCATGCCAAGCTGTGGATAACAAAGTCTGATCAGCACATTGCACCAGAATCAGATGCTACTTGTGAGTGCAAAGTTTACTCCTTTCATCCCATTTTATATGTTGTTGTTACTGTTTTCGTAAATACTTTGACTTGCTGCACTTGAGCTGTGCCTCTCTATGTCCACGAGGTAGGAGGTAGGGTAAGGTTTGCGTATGCCCTACACTCTCTAGAGTCCAAACTCCACTTGTAGGATTACACTAGGTATGTTGTTGTTATTTATGGGTGAAAGGATAGCTTGATAGTGAAAAAGTTTAATACTTCATCAAAGTTTTGAACTTCTTATCAGTTTACAACAATTTATTTGTATATTCTTGGAAGTTGTATAGAAATGAGATAATGTGAGTCATTTTGGAACATGACAACGAATGTGGTATAGATTGAAAAGGAGGGAGTATACTAATTGCAACATCCCCTTTTTAGTTAAGATTGAGGTGATCGTTTGTAGATACTTATATTTTTGTTTCGTTGCAGATGCTGGTTTGAGATCCAAGTTGAACAAGATCATGTCTTCGTTGTATTTTACAACAGAACCTGTTTTTAGAGTGGAACAGGCTGTTGCTGAGTACGAGTCTTATCAGGTGCCAGTAGAAGAGACGGGTTTGCCTGTCGATGCAACTGGGCAGGTGGAGAGTCCAGTTGAGCGCTATCAAGAGAAGGTAAATTCTACTTTGGGCTACCTCTAAGATAGAATATCCAAGAAGTTGTAACTTGTTGACTTTTTCGATGATTACTCATGTTTGTTTTTGCTATTTCCCTATAGTACTATAGTAAACATAGCAGTTAGGTGATGTTGAATTAGGCCCTATACTGATTCGGCATACTCCAAAACACACTTCAGCACAATGCTAAAATTTGTTCTTCGAAAGCACAAACGTTCACTTCTTTTTGGTTTGTGGAAATAGACTATACTTTTATGTGGTTTTGTTTAGGTCAATCTTTTGACTGGTCAGGTTTTTGGGACCTGATCCTTGCGATTTGATTGCGTGCTTCTTCCTTTTTTTGGTTTTATTTGGGGTTGGGATTTAGGACTTATACCTTAACAGAACACACCTTCCGTTTATTTTGCTAAAATAAAAGTTGTTTGTGTTATTATTTGTGTGATAAAGAGTTCATGAACTTTATTGGTGAGTGGTGTAGATTTTTCTGCTGAACTTTATTGTGGGTGAAAAATTGAGGCTTTTGTTAGTTTAGATACCAAGAACACTATCTTGAACAATAATAGATATCTAGTGAAATAAAAGAGATTACTGTAGTTACTAATTAGAAGTGATTGTTAAACACTATTTTTTTAAGTATTAAGAGTTATTTGATACCATCAACTAAATCAAATAACCCAGTGTATTAACAAAAGGTAGCCATATTTTCGGGGTGACATGGACTAGCGTTGAAAATGACTGGGTTGGTAGCTCAGACTGCATTTGGTAAGATATATAATGTATTTTCATGAAAGATACTTTTGTGGAAAATGTTGCTTTTTTTGTTCTAGATCGATTTTGGTGTTTGGCTATGTATAAAGGTAGGTCTTAAGGCTTGTGAGTGGTGTCTTGGTGATAATTGTATCAACATTCTTAATGGATCAAAGCAAATGACATGGATTAAGAGTGAAGTTGGTAGAAGAGGAAAATGAATTATGTCTTACAATGACGTAATTCATATTTGCCCCAGTTTTGGATTCTAGCTTAAATAAATTAGGTGAGCATATCTGCTCCAGCCTTGTGGGGTTTACCAATTATGGACTAATTTAATTTTTCCTTTTGGTTTATGTGCTACTCTCTTTGCCCTAAATTAACTATCCTACACCCTGATGTGTTGTCTTCATATCTGTATACCCTTTCTATATTTCCTTTAATAATTTTAGAATAGGAGTTAATAGTATTCTAAGGCTTGTTTTGAGATCCACTGGAGTGGTTCGGGTTATCGCATTTTTCTTCTGTCATTAGGAAACATTGTAGTTATTTGTTGCAAAGGGGGAAAACGTAGTACATTACCGAGGTTGTAGAAGGGACCAAATGAAAATTTGTGGTTCGATTCCCACAAGTGCGTTACAACATAAGATCTAAAAGCAAGCAAACGCATGAAATGATGAGAATATTAGGATTCCAGATAAACAATGGATGCACTCCTGTTCTAAAGAAAGATGATACCCACTAAGCACAATATCTGTTATCCGGACACATCATAAACTTGGGAAGTCCTCAATAAGACAACTCTAAAGTTTCATAAATATATGAATTGCTCAAAAGTTGAACCTAAAGTTGCTTCAAGTATGCTCACTTTTTGCTAAAATCGATCTATATATTCGTAAGAGAGTAAATCCGAGTGTCTCTTTATAATGTGGAGTCTGGGCCAGCTTGTAAGCATTTCAACTAGTGTACCTGGTACCTCCTACCAACAGTGAAAAAATCATCTAGTGTTTTCTTGCCTCCGCTTGGATTTGACCTTGGACCTCATGATTCTTCTCCCTAGTGGCGAAGTAAAAAATTTCATCAAGGGTGTTACATAATATAATTTTTCGACCAAGGGTGTTCGGCTGGCCACCTGTCAGTGCTGTCACTACATGTTGCTACGCCACTGCTTCTCCCACATCATCAACTACTAGACCAAGCCCTTGGGTTGCAAGTGATCAGAGTATTTCATGAGAAGGAAACAAAAACTTATTTACATTCACTGCTGAGAATGCTTTTCTTTTTCCTGCCTCTTTAATAGATGTTCCTTTATAAAAGATATAAGTTACTTGTTGTTTACTATCTTCTGCTGTATTCAATCTTTCTGACCCAACAAGACACCAAAGGCTGCCTGTGAGACTTCCCTGTTCCTTCTTCATCTTTATCTAGGCCAAACCCATTTTGAGTTTCAGCTCAAAATATGTATTTTTCTTTCCTTTTCTTTGTCTTTCTTGCTTTAATAGTTGTTGGGAATATTAGAATATGCCTGGTGTTTTGATATATGTGGGAATTAGCTTTATTTAGGAATTTTCCTTTTGGGTCTTCTCGTGAAACAGTGAATTTGGGATTCTGGATTGTATTATTCTGAGATCTTTCCTTCTTTTTGTGGTTTCTTAGAAAGAAGCTATCCCTTTTCTACATTTCTTGGTTCTCAACTTTTGTAGAAGGGTGATTTTCTTGTTTCTATTTTGTTTAATTGGCCTTTAGATTTGGCCCCTTTGGAGTTCTTCTCACATTTATCAAGAAAGTTTGTATTTTTGATGCAAATCCTGAAGCAACCTGAACTTGGTTTGAAGTTTATTTTGTCTCTCTTTCTAGACATTAGCTTATCCTCTTTGCATTTGTTTTTGGAATATAGTTCCTGAAGTGATACTACCTTAAGCTATAGTTTAGCTAGCTGCATTTTGCTGGGATCTGTTTCTGTTTAGCTGCAATATGGTTTAGGTTGTGGATCCCTCGCGCACACACACATGCGTGTGCACACACCGAGACAAATGTCTTTTGGTCATTGATTGATTCAACATGCCTTTGTTTTTAGTTCAGTATCGCCTTGTTTAATCATTTCCTCGAAGTGTAATACTCTATTTTGACCTCTTTAATTGAATGATGTTGTGCCTTGATTTTTCCTCCTCCTCCTTAAACAAATAACAAAACTAAACAAACTAACTTGTGTTTTTTGTTATTCCATTTCTGTTACTATTTAGTGTTTCTTGCAGTTCGACTATCGTAGTGACTGTTCCTTTTTTTAGTATGCTTTTTCATGCTTACTTTAGCATTTTGTCATGTCTTCTTCTCTCCTATTGTTCTCTTTTTTCGAAATGCTTTTATTTGAGCTGAGGGTCTATCGGAAACAACCTCTCTATCATCCAATATAGGGTAAGATCTGCACACACACTACCCTCCCTAGATCCCACTTGTGGAATTACACTGGTATGATGATGTTGTTTGCTGTTTACTATCTTCTCTGAAAACAGAGATTTCACTATCTGCAAAAAAATATTGAAAAACTTATTAACCGTCAATGATGAATATTCTATCTTTACCAGCTTCTTTTTGAAGGTTTATTTGTATGAGGTAGAAGGTAAACTACACATTTTCTCTTCTCCAAACCACTGATTTCACCATCTAGAGAAGGGTAATGTATTGACTCTTGACAATCTTTTTGGCAGCACTATCTGAAAACAGAATATTAGTCTTTCCCCATGTGTTTGGAGAGAATTTTGATGTCTTATGTTGTTTTTCATGTATTCAGTACTGATATATTAATGTGTAAATGCTAGAATTTTATCAATAGTTGTGCTTTCAATTTCTTGTCTCTGAATTATGGTGGACACTTGTGTATTTTAGTAATGGTAGTAACTCATCAAATGACTATGCATAGGTACACATTTTTAGCACTTGTTTTCTGTTTTTCTTGTTATTTTAGAAGTCCTTGCTATAGCTTCTGTTCAGGCATCCACCAACTTCAAATATTTATTTGTTTCCCAGGAAGAGGAACATGCAAATTCTCAAGCTGATAAATCTTATGAAATTCACGATAGTTCTGCAAAAGATCTCCATCAGGTATGAATGTTTACTTCTCGGAGAATGCTTTCTCAAGTTGAATGTTGTTATTCACAAGATACCCTAAAAGGCTATAAATGTTAACTTTTTCAAATATAAAAATTACTTTGATTGGGAATAGGAGGAGAACTTGTCCGAGCAACCTACTGAACCAGAAGAAGTTGGACATGAGGGAGAAGGTGTTGAGGATCCAAAGGATGCAAATGTTGATAATCAACAATCGGTTCCCCGGAGGTCCCATCAGCATTTCAGGGGTAATCGTGGTGGTGGTGGTGGAGGTCGTCGTGGATACCACAATGGCCGTGGAGGCCGTGGCAGAGGACGATCTTACCATGATGACCACAACCCATACTATGAACAACCTGGTAATTATTATCCCAGGAATTATCCTAATTATCGGGGAAGGGGTGGTAGGGGTAGCCGTGGTGATGGGAATTATAGCCACTATGCTTCAGGTGATCAAGCTGGAAATGTCCCCGCTTTTTCATGATTGTTTTGGTGAAGCATATGCTATACCTTTTTTGTTGGAAGGTGATAACGCTATTTCCGTGTTAACCTGAAGCACTAAATGTGTCAACTGTTTTGCTTGTGTTAAGTCTTTACCATAAGAGCATTAAAAAAGGGTCAAGTGTAGTGTCTTTTTTGAACTTTACAACTTGTTTATCAATTTTGAGTCTTCATTACTAGTTTGATCTCAAGTGAAACTGTATGATAATGTCTGCTATATTCTGAGTGAGTAAAAGCTGCCAGCTGTTATATATAACATTCAGAAGGCTGATTTATGCAGATGTGCCTGTTTTAAGGCATCCACCTAGATTTTATCCCTATTTTTAAACATTGTCCAAATATAGCATTTGGGAAATTATTCTCCCAGACAATGTTCAACTCTGTCTAGTGTTTGCTCATATATTGCTTAACCTTTTTTTTATGACCACGGTGTCTGGGCCAGTTTTCGCGCACCTTGACTAATTTCACGAGATACATACCTCTCACTAGAATCAGGTACAAGGTAACTTTGTCTACCAAGGCTAGGACAGATAGAAAGCATCACTTAGTGTTTTTTTTTTTGTCTTCGTTGAGTTTTGAACTTGAGACCTTAAGGGTTCTCAACCATTTCATTGACTACTAGGTCGCATCCTTGGGTCATATATTGCTTAACCTTACCGACAATGCTGTTTAATTTTTCCAATCATGATTTGATGTTTATTCATAAATTTTTAGTTTTTGTTGAAAAGCAATCTTTAGGTCGTGGCCTAATAGATCTAATAGATGTATGTATTGCAAGAAAAATAAAGAGTATTTTGGAATGGAATGGTTGTGCATATATTTGCTTTTGAAATAGTAGTGCCTCAATTTGCTATTTGGGTAAAATATTAAAATCATATACAAGTATGTGCGATATCGTGTTCTAAATTTTATTTGAGATTCTTACTTGACGTTTTTGAAAGAATAAAAAATTAACTGAATTATATCAATATCGAAGAAAATCAAGATGATAGGATGATTTTAAATTATAACTTTGATTATTCAAAGTAGAATAATTCAAAAAATTTCATTACATAAACTTTATAAAATAATTGATCAAATCGTAACACTCCTTTGCCATGTCTTGATGAGTAACGTCAAAGGAATTAAGATACTTAGCCCACATAAAATGAGAGATGCTATAAACAATAGTAATAATAATAATAATATATTCAATAATAATAATAATAATAATATATTCAGTGTAGTTTGACAAAAAAATGAGGTTTCATTTCACCCACTCTATTTTAATACAATGTGTAACATCTTCGTCAATCTCATCATTACCTTCAATTATAGATCTTAGGCACTTAAAACTTCCTCAAAATGACATATATTAATCATCACTTTCACATCTATCTTGGAATTACGTTATTAAACTTACACTCTAAATATTCTATTTTAATTATGCTTACCAATATTTGGATATGCAATAATAATTCGGCCTACGAGGATCTTGATAGATGAAAAAGATTTTGTTTTAAATCGATTTTAAATCACAAATCTCTCGTAATTTTCACTCACTTATTAAATCACTATGCCACCCATTTGATGCACTTCAAATATATTATTCCTTTTTTGCTTTTCGATAATCAAGCATAATTATTTTTATTTAGTCAATAAAGTGTATCAATTTATTTAAGATGTCAACTTAATTATATATATTTTATAATGGTGTTGGGAATATATATAAAATGGTTAATTATGTTGATAGAGAATAAACCATCACTTTAAAATTTGAATAGTTTAATAAATTTAAAAGTCATGAATGGTGCATAAAAGTAAAATGTACCAAACATCTTGATATCATATCTTAAAAATAAAGAAACGACGAATGATAAATTTTAATAATACCTATTCCATCCTTAATCCGAGTTCACGGGTTTGAGTTTTGAATATGAAAAAAATCCTGTTGAAAGTGTAAACCTTAGAATAAACCTAGTGAAAGATTCAAATTCAGTCAGCACTCCACGTCGAAAACGGAATATAAAAAATAAAATAAAATAAAAAACGGATATTTATTTTTCAAAAGGATGAGACAGGAACAAAAAAGTTGTGCTAGCTAGCCGCATATAATGAACGGTAATTAAAATTCAGCCGCAAAAGTATTTTTTACTGTGGGAGCATCCTACTTTTTATCTTGTCTTGATTATAAAGATCATGTTTAGGTGTTTAATTGTTATTTTTCTTACAAATAAAGAGGAATATTACTTAAAAGAAAATTAGGCAAAATGTTCATTGAGTCAAAACTTCTTATACAAATAACTTAATTATCATTAAATATTACATATAAAATGGTCATTCGACCACTTTTAATAACTTCTTCCCTTCCATCCTTCTTCTTCTTCCTTGTTGTTTACTACTTTCCTTCTTCCTTCCTCCTCCTCCTTTCATGTTCAAAGCTCGATTTTAAAATTTGATCTATCGTAAATATGAATTGTTTTGAGTGAATAATATATTAAAAGATCCAAAATATTGATATGAGCTCATATTGAAATTTTAAGACTGTTTAGAGGATGTTTTAGTTGGTTGGGATAGAAAAAAATTGGTCTGCAATGTATATTTTATTGTATCAACAATGTACATAGATGTATATTCATCTTCGATACATAGTTATACATTATTTATACAATAATGATACATTATATATATATATATATATAT
>JAJOOH010003229.1:0-45958 GCA_029582605.1 Solanum gracilifrons | reverse complement strand
TTTCTTTAATAATAACCTTAGTGGAGAAAGAGGGCTGGTCACAAGTAGTAAGGGTCTCGCATGACATTTTAATTCACATCACCCAAGGAAGAATACGAATTCATACGTGCAGACATATAATCAAGGAAACTTATAAAATGACGTGTAGATGTCGAACACTCTATTTATCCGAACAAGTGAAATATCAAAATAACAGAATCACGAAAATAATTCAGCTAAGATCCCAATGCCTTTCACTGAAGGTCTTTCTAGCAAGAGAATAGCAAAATATCACATTCGGCGTTTTAGGAATTTCCCAGGAGTGGTGCTAAAATGAGGGGAGTAGCTTCGCCTTAACTTACCTTTTCAATGAACTCTCGAATGGCCGTAGCTTCTTCAAGAAAGTTGTTCCTTATGTTCTAAACTTCGCAAACACTATATATACACAGGTGGTACACATCTATAAACAGTTCATAATTGTTTTTAAATTGGCAAATTTGCCAAATGGCCTCAGCTTGATGAAATGTCCGAAGAACTTCATAAAAACAATTATAAAAGAGTCCCGAGATGATTACCTTAGTTAAGCAAGTGTAAACCTTGAAGAAACACCAATAACTACAAATTTATATCTTCAAAAACTTGCTCCAAACACAGCTAATAGAAGGGGAAAACGATTACCACGTGTAAAGATCACGTTTCTAGGCACGGGGGCAATCTTTAATGGCAAAAATCGTCGAAAATTTACCTTCATCATGAAAGTACTCCATAGGAACCTTCTCTTAAGATTTATTTCTGGTTTGGAATTAAAATGAAATGTTTTCATGGCTTAGAACGTTGAGTAAGCTGACATACCACATTTTTAACCCGACCCGGATTCTGCCCCGACAGTCCGCAGTAAAACCCTCATAACTTTTTGCTCCGATGTCGGTTAGATACGGGGTTTTGTGCGTTGCAAACTAGACTCATAGGCCTTCGATTTAATGGGTGATAGGCCTTCTTACTCTTTGTATATTTTGAGAAAACATCCAAGACATTTGACCCAAAGTTAAGAAAATATTATTAGAGAAACTTCGATAACTTTTGCTGACTTTAGTTTCACTAATTTTCCTGACTTCCAAACTTAACATACGACCCTTGTGCTATTATAATACCTCATAACACACTATTCTTAGCATGTTTTACACTCATAGGCTTATCCACAAGGTATGGCACAAGTTAAACCTTTCAAACGGGCGAAGTTCTACCCGAGCCATTTCTTTTCTCATGAACCTTGTTTGAGGGGTTCCTTTGACCTAAAACTTTAGTTTAGTTCCTTGATATTGCCACCTACTTGCAATCTTAATTTCCAATGTACGATACAAAGTCATATACACCTCATATAACCATGTCATACTACGCCACATATATTATGCACGATTAGAGAAAAACTACGGGATCTTACAGCATACCTGGCCAAGGAATTAAATTTGATACTGTACTCTCTCACGCTCATACTTCCTTGGTGGAGATTTAAGAATTGATCCGTACAGGCCTCTCAGATCTCCAATGGCAGGTAATGGTCAAGGAATGCCTTTTTGAACTCTTTCCATGTAGCTGATGGTGCATCTGCTCGCTTGGATTGTTTCCAAGCTTCATACCACAATACAACCACACCCTTTAATCTATATGCTGCTAGCTCGAGCGCTTCTTTACCACTTACATGCGTAACATCGAAAGTGTGTTGGATCTGATCTATAAAGTCTTGTGGATCTTCATTATGATCTGACCCGGTGAATGATGGAGTGTCCAAATTATGGAAATCACGTATCCGCGTGCCAGCTGCTCTATCTACACCAGTAGTACCTACAACTGGACCTTCTTGCTTTTGTCCGTGGCCAGCAACTATATGAGTCAATAATTGGACCGCATTCCTTAAATCTTGCTCGATAGCATTAATAGGGGGTTCTTGAGGTGCAGCTTCCCTCCTTAGATCTTCTAGAGATGGAAGGGTTGGGGAAGTCTGTGAGGGAGACTTATCTTGAGCCTCACCTTGTACAGCTTGACTAGGTGTTGGTTGGCTGGTTCCTTCTGGGCAGCCACAACTACTCGCTTACCAGTACTTTTGCTCCTTCAGGTAACCGGCATCCTTGCTATAATAAAACAATTTAGGAATTAGATTTGATTCGCCTACAACAATGGTTCTATCACATGATCTAGGAAATGAAAGAAATGAGACAACTCCTACATGTCCCATAGCCTCCTGTTTATAAATGTGGTACACAACACATCCATAGGAAAGATTTTACACAGACACGACTTTGTAGACTCCCTAGGATGACTTGCTCTGATACCACTTTCGTCACGTCCCAAATCCCATTAAGACGGACAGGCACCCGATGCCCTCTAGGCCCGAGAGAACCAACATGTAATCTGTGCTTACTATACATATAACTATTATACCAATCTTGTGACAACTTCACATAGGATGCAGCGATACAAACCATCATAAGTAGACCCAAAACTTATATACAAGACTTGGCCGGTGATGCCACAACTTGTTAAGACGCAACTGAACCATAAACATAAGTCTACAAAGCCTCTAAAAGATAGAAAACCTTAGAGTAGGTCGGGACAGACCCCGCATGACTCTTAACTACGATATAATACCCAAAATGAATCTACCAAAGACTCAGTAAAGCTCCGAATCAATCTGGAGCTCACCAAATGTAGCTGAGTGTCGTGTGCTCCTACCGAGGAGGTCTACTAGCTGAAGTACCTGTGCCTGCAGCATCAAATGCAGCGTCCCCTGCGAGGGACGTCAGTACGAGAAAATGTACTAAATATGTAAGGTAATAACATATATAAAATAAGAGTTCGAATGAAACCAAGTATCAATATATGTGTGCATAAATCAGAACAGAAGACCACCTTTGTTAACTATTGTTTGATCATGTATGTTACATTATTGTCTTTACCTTTCTGTGTGTTATGATCTCTATAAGGCATGTGATACGAATGACCAGCTGATCAGTGGTAGAAGAGGATGACCCATGCTAGGTATTTTAACCCCTGGGATGCGGTCCTCATAATTACACAAATTGGGATCGGCCCATGCTAGGCTTACGCCCCTGAGCTGCCACCCTTCTATACCAATTGGGATCGGCCCATGCTAGGCTTTCACCCCTGAGCTGCCACCCTTAATTATAAAGATTTCTTTACTTAAATTATTTAATCTTTGAGATTGTTGTTTTGGTGGTCATAATCATTTTTTATATTTGTAACTATGGACCAGTAGTAGAAGACATGAAAATAATACTTCAAGGCAATAACAATGTAACATCAATGCATTACTTGTGAGCTTAAATGACACAATTGACTTCAACTGACTAAGAGGAGGATTCACCAAACTTGCTTTTGCAAATACTATTTCTATACCAGCACATAGGAGGATAATTACACCAGTATAGAGTACTAAACATATAATGAAGTAATTCTATACACTAAGGAGAGGGGGGGGGGGGGGATATTGTTAGCTATTTGGAGATCATACAATGCCACTATGTTTCCTTTACTAGGAATAGAACTTGGAAAAATCACTTATTGATATTAATCTCAAGTATCAGATTTCGTGCCGAAGAATATTGAATCGAATAGCCTTACATACATTATCTTCTGATCAATACAACTATCACGATTCAGCCTCCCGTTTCAGGTTTTAATCTACAATATAAGTCATGATAAATTTAAATTAGCAGCTATCACACCATGAGCCTCGTAAAACAGTAGCTAACTTTGACGGATAATGAGCCCATACAGCCCTTAAAAGAATGTGTATCACCACACCCTCCTTCTGTGCCCAATACATACATTATATATCCTTTTCCAAGATTACCCAAACTGCACCAACAACAATACACATAAAACAGCCTCAAGTATTCTTTATGATACAACCAATTATTGAACTCACCACCCCCTTGAGTTCTTTATGACAACACACCCATAATTCCTCACTCAAATTCATACATAAGGAGGAAGAAAATGGAGCTGTCACCTTACCTTAATTTCTGCAACTTCTCCTTATAACTAGAATTCCTCTAGAACTTCAACTTCCCTTCACACTTAAACCAAAGAAGAAGAGAAAAGTATCTTAATAACCAAGGAAGTGAGACGTAGCTTCTGCAAAATATTATGACTTTATACCTATAATTGAGCATGAATAACATGTTTTCCTAATCATCCATGGGATAATTAAGCTAAATCCATAAGTGTTTTCACTTACCTTGTCTTGCAGAGATGAGGGTTTTTTCGAGAACCCTAGAAGAACTTTAAGGCTGCTGTTTAATCCTTAAGAGAAAAGAGAGAGAAAGAGCTGGAGCTAATCCTCAATAATGTGTGTTAAAATGAGTGAGAATAGCAGCCAATATATCTTTTTATTGAACTTTCTTCACCTTTAAGAATATCCACTAAAAAGCTTCATTTTCAGCCACCGATTGGTCAACTAGGTGATGCACCTGCTTATGTATATCAAGCAGCTCAAAAGGTCAAACTAAGTGATGCACCTACTAGCTTTAACTTGGACTTTAATATATTGGGCCTTGGCAGATTTGGCTGCTTGGTTTTCATTTCATTTTGTTTTATTTAACATAGTTTGGGCCTCAAGTGAGTACATTAGCATAGGCCCAAATCAAATCCATAAACCTTGGCCTTTTTAACTAGATCCATATAGCTCAAGTAGGTGATGCACCTACTTGGTTGTTTGGAGTGGTCAATAAGTTAAAGTAGGTGATGCACCTACTTGTCACCTACTAGCTTAGTTAAGTCAAGCAAGCAGCTCACATATTTTATTCCATTCTCTAATTATTAATCTCTTTTTCTTTAACTTAGCACTTAACTTTCAACTTTAAGCTCAATTACCACCTTTCCGTCTCGAGTTTAAATACTTCCGTTGGAGTTATAACTTGCAGTACACATGCTGCAATGTGCAAGCCATCACATCACATTCCGAACTAGTTTAAACCAACGCTAATCATATAAGAAACATGGTCCCTCACCTATACTATAAAGCTATGTCTAGTATCACAAGAATAGAATAAGCATATGCATAATACGGGCTGTTACAGTTCCAGTAGCTTCCCAGCCAAGGCAAGGAACAGAGTTTCTCGCCGAACCTATTGGGCGCATCGCCAAGCCATTAGGCAAGCCCGACTTGGCTCTCCCATTGACCCATTTCGGGTCACCTTTGGGCCATCTATGTAATAATGCCTAAAACTATAAATAGGCCTTTAGGGTTTCATTTTAGGGTAGATTGATTTTGAATATTGTGGATGTAAAGCTAAACTCCTTGTGTGAGTGTTGAAAACTTGGTAAGCTTTGTTGAACCTTATTTAGAAATGAAAGTTACTTGGGATATTGACTCCCTCGAGGTCTTCGTAAGAGTTAGGTGCTTCTTGACGGATTAATGAGGTGAGGTCTTTTGGTTTAATATACCCTTAGGTTGCTCTTTGTTTCCTCTTTTGGTGTCTATCTATTTATCCGGATTTGGTACTTGTTAGGATCTAGATTGGAGTTTACTAGATTTAATACATCCTTTAGTTGCCAATTGTTTCTTATCTTGTGTCTCTTCTTCTATCTTACTTGTTTTCCACTGTTTGTTATGATTCTTCTAGTGAGAATTACATCATTTGGTATCAGAGCAAGGCTTAGAATCTTTCCTATGAATTCTAGTCTTGGGTTGTTACAAAAATAAAAGGGGGTCAAAAACGTTTTCTTGAAAACCCCAAATTTTTTTTGTTGATTTGAGTCTTGTTTGAGGTTTTTAAATATTAATGTTCCCTAACCTTATTTAAGTTTAGATCTGAGATTTGGTGAAGTTTGATTCACTATTGAAGTTTCCACCATTGTTGGTTGAAGAAGCTTTGAAGAAGACGAAGTGGGTTTTGAAATCTGGATGTTTTGGCAAGGAATTGAGTGCTAAAAAGTATTGAGGTTTGTTCCCTATATCAAAGAGAGCATTCACCTAAAGTTTCATGAAATTCCGAGCTAAAAATCTTCGGGGTTTATTTTGGATCTTCATAGTGTTCTTGAAGAATATTCAAATCTTCAAGAAGGGAGTATTTTAAAAGGGAAAGTGTTTAATTCCAAAAAGGAAGAAAGAGAAAGTGTTAAAGTGTGTAAAAAGAGAATTTACCAAAAAGGATAAATACATAGGGCCAAGGAAGACGGGGGGCGGGGGGGTGGACCACCAAGGTTGAATTTTCGGAGCCTTGCAGTTGCAGCTTGAGGAATTTGGGCGAATCCCGACTTGGATTGCCCATTACACTCGGCGCCTCGCCTTTTGGGCAGATAGGTCACAGAGTTTGACCTCATTTTGGTGAAGACACTGGAAATTTCAATGAGCTAAGCCCTGTTCACCGAACCCATTCGGCGCATCGCCGAACTTCCACCCAGATCACCAAGTTGCCTTGTCCGTTTGTAGAGTTTGGTGAGTCAATCTTCAAGCTGGCTAGCTAAACTTCACGTTAGAAGAAGAACACATGCCATTTGGCGATGGGAAACTCGTCTTATGACCCTTTTCATATCAGGTTCTAATTCTTAGATTCTTTTCTTTTGATTCTAGTTCGTAATTAGGATTCCTAAACTGATTTTCAACTTGTAAGTACCTACTCGTTGACTATTAGTTTTCGAAATTCACTTCTTTGTTAGTGCTTTCCTTTGTGTGCTTTTATTCATTTTACTTCGTAGTTAACTGCTTTCTTGACTCAAGTCCATTTGCTTTATTTGAGTCGTCCGTTTTTCATTAAACAGGAATCCATTCCGACCAAGAATAGAATTGGCTTTTTTGTGATAAGCCGAGTATAAGCAATCTTCAGCATTAGCCGCGCCAATTAGAAAAGCAATCAAAGGTGTGTAAATACGAGTGATTGTGAGTTCATTTTTACTAACGCTAACATTGTTGTTTATTGTTTTTGTTGAGTATTTCTTATTGCTAGGTACCATGGAAACCGGAAACAAAACCAACCCACCAAAGGGAAAGGTTACCTTAGAATCTTCCATGAGGACTCCTACTGAAGCGAGTCAGATGATGAGGATGTTGGATGGAAGCTTGGCTGAGTGTAGAGGTCGTCTATCCGAGATAAATTCTAGGCTAACCAAGGTGGAGGATGAGATTTGGGCCAAAGAGATAGGGTTCACAGTACCATCTTATGTGGTAAGATGAATTATACCTAGGAAGGCCATGATCAATCAAGAGCAAAGGGAGAATTTCTTCTACTCTAAGTGCCTCATCCAGAGCCAAGTATGTGTTTTGATAATTGAAAGTGGAAGTTGTGCCAAACTTGCTACCACGGCTGTGGTGGACTACTTGAAGCTTCCTACCACTAAGCATGCTAACCCATACAGACTTCTATGGTTAAATGAGGAGGAATTGAGGGTACATAAACATGTGTTGATTAAGTTCAAATTGGGAAATATCATGATGCTGTACTTTGTGATGTGATTCCCATGCAAGCTAGTCATGTACTACTCGAAAGGCCTTGGCAACACAGCCATGCGTCAATACATGATGGAAGGCACAACACCTATACCATCATGTCGATGGGTTGTAAATATGTCCTTAGGCCAATGTCACCATCCCAAGTCATAGAGTTGTATCGAAAGATGAATGAGTTGAGGCATAAAAAGAAAAAGGAGGACGGACATGTGGAGGCTGAGGCCCAAGAGAAATGAGGAAGTTGGAGGGAAAGGCCAAGTTATTATTGGTTGAGCATAAAGAGATAAGGGACGATGTGGGTGTCGAAAGTGGATTGATCTTTAGGAATCATGAGTTGCAAGCTAACCCGTCTCACTATTCCCTTCCCTATTCTATTTCTTTGCTTTTGCAGGATCCTCGTGAATCCCTTGTGATGGATACATTTGTGGGCTGTCCTAATATTCCTACGGTAGTGTCATTTGAGGGAAAGGAAGATCTTTCTTGCGGGCGTCAAGGTACCATAGCTAAATTTCACACTTTTACCATTTCAAATCAACAGAGTGTAAATGTTAGCTTGTCTATATGTGAGCCTATTGTTTCTTTACCTTGTATTGATAATGTGCTTGTTGAGAGTGTGAATACACTAGTTGATCCTATTGATGACCGAGTTGATTCTAATAGTAAGATCGATTTGTGTCCACCTAGTGTTGATACCTGTACTTTGAATGTGATTAAGGAACCTCAAGTAAGTGGTGCTAATGATAATGTTGATCTATTGAATATGAGTAACTATATGAGCATTTCTTTTGCGGAAGATTCGATTGCTTGTTTTGTTCAAATAGATCATGTGCTTTAACATACTTCGAAGAATGATATTTGTCATTTTGAGGGTGAACTTGCATGTTTTGATTCTTCCTTAGTGGTTGACCATCCCCTCCTCAAGTACAATGTCTTATTTGAAGATGATGGAATCACTCCTAGTGAAGTACCTAGTGGCATGAAACTTGAGAGTAGTGTAGTTCTTAATAACTATACTGTCTATAGTAACCCATTATGGTGTGAAGCTTTCCCTCCCAAAGATGGAAATCTCTTCTTAGAAGATGAGAGTACTCTTGTGGGGACGGAATGTGATGAGGAGGAAGGTGGTATTGGTTTTCCTATTACGAAGTTCTTGTTGGTGTGTTTCAATCCTTGATAGTATGACCAATGATTTTTAGCCTATTCGTAGTCATACTCATGAAAACACCCTCGAGGAAGTTGACTTGGGAGACACCTTTCTCTATTACTTTATTACATATGATCAGCTCATGCTGTTGAGTGGAGTATGATGTTGGAAAATGAGTGTGCCAGTCGAGCAAAATGAGAAGTACTTGGAGTCCATGGATCTCCTTTCCATTTGACCACGGTAGTGAATTAAATTGTGGAACTTGTGTAGTAATGCTTGGTCAAGATGACAAGTATCATTTGGATGGATTTGTTGACACCTTTCCCTACGATGGAAAGTCCTTCTTGAGGGTTTACAATCCAATTGAGGAGCCTACATTGTGTATGGGGAAAGGTAGTTTCCTAAGCCCTTTTCTTTACTCATTCTTTGAGTATGATTTTGTTGATCGTACATTTTATGGGGGTAGGAGCTCTTTGTTGAGAGAAGGTGAAGTTTATTTTAAATTCACCATGAAGTCTTTGTGTGTTCCTTCTTGTAAAGTGATGTGTGCTAGGATCCTTGAACCTAGTTGGGATCTTACATATGAGAACACCTTAGATATCCCTAGTGAGCATGACACCTTTCTCTATTATCTATTTGCATATGATGATACTCATGTTTGTGTGGGTATCATATTTTATGTGAATAGTGGAATCAATGGGGCAAATGAGAGTCTTCTTGACTCGATGGTATATTTTTCCTTCCCATTTGACCTCGGTGTTGGTCTAAATTTTGATGAGTATGGTAGTAACACCCTTTTTCTTTTATGTGATTTTTACTTGGTGTTATTACTTGATCATATGTGCTTGAATGAGGTTTGTTTGCCAAGTTGTGTGTGGAATACTATTGTATTTGACCCCGCTGATGAATTGGGAATAACTACATTCTTGAAGTTAGCTAGTGCATTGGATGGAATCTTAATTTGGGTTAACTTTGTTTATGCCCTTGCACTTAGTTTTGAGAATGTTTATGTGCTACTTGACATAAGGGAGGTCTTGTGGTTGTTTGTATGTGGAACCAATGAGGGCATACATATGAGGTTGTTTAAGTGTATTGTTTCCTACGCTCATCCCCTTTTTCAATGTTTCGTACTTAGCCAAGTATCTATTGCTTTGATGGGTTACAAACCCTTGGTTGATATTTGTGATGCTTGGTTATATGTTCCATTTGTGCATCCTTGGCATGGTGATGAACTTGTTAATGCTAACGCTAACCCTTATGCCATGAGAATCTTGTTCTTGTTTGCTCCCCCTAGGGTTTTGCAAGGTATGGATTTGAGGACGAATCCTTTTCAAGAAGGGGAGAATGATGTAAAATGGGTTACATCAAGCCTATCCATTCACGAACTTTAATGCTTTTATGGAGTGTTCATAAGGATGGAGGTTGTTTGGCATGTATGGATGCCAAGGAGGGAGTTCCATGGCTTGCATGGGAACATATGCACCTTGAAGGAGCTCCCAATTGGGCAACACCATGCTTGGATGATAGCTTGGAGCGTGGAAGACCTAACGAAGCGAGGAGGAGCAAGTGAAAAATGTGCTCTATTCGGCGAGCTGGAGAACACTTCGGCGACTCGCCAAAGCCCTTTGGCGAGGGTTCCCAATATCGCCAACTGCCCAAGGAGCTACAAAGGGCAAAACTGCTCACTAAGCGAGCTGAAGATCATTGGGCATTGCCAAGTGGATTGGACGATGGTTCCCAGACCGCCCAAAGTTCAAGTAGCTTCCCAGCCAAGGTAAGGAGAAGTGTTCCTTGCTGAACCTATTGGGTGCATCGCGGAGCCATTAGGCTATCCCGACGTTGATCTCTCATTGGCCCATTTTGGGTCACCTTTGGGCCATCTATGTAATAATGCCTAAAACTATAAACAGGCCTTTAGGGTTTCATTTTAGGGTAGATAGATTTTGAATAATGTGGTTGTAAACCTAAACTGCTTGTGTGAGTGTTGAAAGCTTTGTAAGCTTTTTGTTAAACCTTGTTTAAAAACAAAGGTTGCTTAGGATATTGATTCCCTCGAGGCCTTCGTAAGAGTTAGGTGCTTCTTCATAGATTAAGGGGGTGAGGTCTTTGGGTTTAATATACCCTTAGGTTGCTCTTTGTTTCCTCTTTTTGTGTCTATCTATTTATCCGGATTTGGTAATTGTTAGGATCTAGATTGGAGTTTATTGGATTTAATACATCCTTTAGTTGCCAATTGTTTCTTATCTTGTGTCTCTTCTTCTATCTTTCTTGTTTTCCGCTATTTGCTGTGATTCTTCTAGTGAGAAATACATCATTTGGTATCAGAGCAAGGTTTAGAATTGTTCCTACGAATTCTAATCTTGGGTTGTTACAAAAAAAAAAGGGGGTAAAAAACGTTTTCTAGAAATCCCAAAAAATATCTTGTTGATTTGAGTCTTGGTTGAAGTTTCTAAATATTAGTGTTCCCTAACCTTATTTCAGTTTAGATATGAGATTTGGTGAAATTTGGTTCACTATTGAAGTTTCCACCATTGTTGGTTGAAGAAGTCGAAGTGGGTTTTCAAAAATAGAAGTTTTGGCAATGAATTGAGTGCTAAAAAGTATTGAGCTTTGTTCCCTATATCAATGAGAGCATTCACCTAAAGTTTCATGAAATTCCGAGGTAAAAATCTTCGGGGTTTTATTTTGGATCTTCATAGTGTTCTTAAAGAATATTTAAATCTTCGAGAAGGGAATATTTGAAAAGGGAAGTGTTTAATTCCAAAAAGGAAGAAAGAGAAAGTGTTAAAAGTGTTTGTAAAAAGAGAATTTACCAAAAAGGATAAATACATAAGGCCAAGGAAGACGGGGGACCACCAAGGTTAAATATTTGGAGCCTTGCAGTTGCAGCTTGAGGAATTTGGGTGAATCCCGACTTGGATTGCCCATTACACTCGGTGCCTCGCCCTTTGGGCAGCTAGGTCGCCGAGTTCGACTTCATTTTGGTGAAGACACAGGAAATTTCGACGAGCTAAGACCTAGTCACCGAACCCATTCGGCGCATCCCCGAACTTCCACCCAGATCACCAAGTTTCCTTGTCCGTTTGTAGAGTTTTGTGAGTCAATCTTCAAGATGGCGAGCTGAACTTCACGTTAGAAGAAGAACACAAGTCATTTGGCGATGGGAAACTCGTCTTATGACCCTTTTCATCTAAGGTTCTAATTCTTAGTTTCTTTTCTTTTGACTCTAGTTCGTAATCAAGATTCATAAACTGATTTTCAACTTGTAAGTATCTATTCGTTGACTATTGGTTTTCGAAATTCACTTCTTTGTTAGTGCTTTTCTTTGTGTGGTTTTATTCGTTTTACTTCGTAGTTAACTTCTTTCTTGACTCAAGTCCGTTTGCTTTAATTGAGTCGTCTGTTTTTCATTAAACAAAAATCCATTCCGACCAAGAGTAGAATTGGCTCTTTGGTGATAAGCCGAGTATAAGCATTCTTCAACATTAGCCGCGCCAATTTGAAAGGCAATCAAAGGTGTGTAAATACGAGTGATTGTGAGTTCATTTTCACTAACGCTAACATTGTTGTTTATTGTTTTTGTTGAGTATTTGTTATTGCTAGGTACCATGGAAACTGGAAACAAAACCTACCCACCAAAGGGAAAGGTTACCTTAGAATATTCCATGAGGACTCCTACTGAAGAGAGTCGGATGATGGGGATGTTGGATGGAAGCTTGGCTGAGTTTAGAGGTCGTCTATCCGAGATAAATTCTCGGCTAACCAAGGTGGAGGATGAGATTTGGGCCAAAGAGACAGGGTTCACATTACCATCTTATGTGGTAAGATGAACTATACCTAGGAAGGTCATGATCAATCACGAGCAAAGGGAGAATATCTTCTACTCCAAGTGCCTCATCCAGAGCCAAGTATGTGCTTCGATCATTGACAGTGGAAGTTGTGACAACCTTGCTAGCACTTCTGTGGTGGACTACTTGAAGCTTCCTACCACTAAGCATGCTAAACCATACATACTTCTATGGTTAAATGAGGAGGAATTGAGGTAACATAAACATGTGTTGATTAAGTTGCGAATAGGGAAATATCATGATACTGTACTTTGTGATGTGATTCCCATGCAAGCTAGTCATGTACTACTCGGAAGGACTTGGCAACACAGCCACGCGTCAATACATGATGGAAGGCACAACACCAATACCGTCATGTTGACGGGTTGTAAATATGTCCTTAAGCCAATTTCACCATCCCAAGTCAAAAAGTTGTATCGAAAGATGGATGAGTTGAGGGATAAAAGGAAAAACGAGGAGGGCCATGTGGAGGCTGAGGCCCAAGATAAATGAGGAAGTTGAAGGGAAAGGCCAAGTTGTTATTGGCTTATCATAAAGAGATAAGGGAGGATGTGGGAGTCGAAAGTGCATTGATTCTTAAGGATCATGAGTTGCAAGCTAACCCGTCTCACTCTTCCCTTCTCCATTCTAGTTCTTTGCTTTTGCAGGATTCTCGTGAATCCCTTGTGATGGATACATTTGTGGGCTGTCCCAACAATCCTACGGTAGTGTTATTTAAGGGTAAAGAAGATCTATCTTGCGGGCGTCAAGGTACCATAGCTAAATTTAACACTTTTACCATTGCAAATGAACAAAGTGTAAATGTTAGCTTGTCTATATGTGAGCCTATTGTTTCTTTACCTTGTATTGATAATGTGCTTGCTGAGAGTGTGGATACATAAGGAGTTAGGTAACATCAATGCATTACTGGTGAGCTTGAATGACACAATTGACTTCAACTAACTAAGAGGAGGATTCACCAAACTTGCTTTTGCAAATACCATTTCTATACCAGCACATAGGAGGATAATTACACAAGTATAGAGTGGTGAATATATAATGAAGTAATTCTATACACTAAGGGGAGGGGGGAATATTGTCATTCATTTGAAGATCGTACGCTGCAACCATGTTTCCTTTACTAGGAATAGAACTTGGGAAATTCCCTTATTGATATTGATTGCAAATATCAGATTTCATGCCGAAGAATATTGAATCGAATAGCCTTACATACCTTTTTCTCTGACCAATATAACTATCACGATTCAGTCTCCCCTTTTAGGTGTTAATCTGTAAGTCATGATAAACTAATATTAGCAGCTATCACACCTGCGCCTCGTAAAACAGTAACTAACTTTGACTGGTAATGCGCCCATACACCCCTTAAATAATGTGTTAGCTCATTCTCGTTCTCTGCCCAATATACATTATATATCATTTTCCAAGATTTCCCAAGCTATACCAACAACAATACACATAAAACAGCCTCAAATATTCTTTATCATACAACCAATTATTGAACTCACCGCCCCTTGAGTTCTTTTATGGCAGCACACCCATAATTCCTCACTCAAACTCATACATAATGAGGAAGAAAATGGAGCAGTCACCTTACCTCAATTTTTGCAACTTCTCCTTACAACTTGATTTCCTCTAGAACTTCAACTTCCCTTCACACTTAACCCAAAGTAGAAGAGAAAAGTATATTAATAATTAAGGAAAGTAAGCAATAGCTTGTGGAAACTTCTGCCTTCTACTTATAATTGAGCATGACTAACATGTTTTCTAGTCTCCCATGGGAGAATTAAGATAAATCTATAAGTGTTTCTCTTACCTTGGTTTGCAGATATGGGGATTTCTTCAAGAACCCTAGAAGGAACTTTAAGGCTGCTATTTTAATTCTTAAGAGAAAAGAGAGAGAGAGATCTAGAGTGAATTGTGAATTTTCTATGTTAAAATGAGTGAAAAGATCAACTCAAATTGGGTTTATATGAAGCCTTCTTGACCATAAAAAAATAATCCTCTAGAACATCCCTCTTTTGTCCATTTTCATCCACTAATTGGTCAAGTAGGTGATGCACATGCTTATGTACATCAAGCAGCTCAAAAGGTCAAACTAGGTGATGCACCTACTAACTTTCACTTGAGCTTAAATATATTGGTCCTTGGCAGATTTGGCTGCTGGGCTTAAATTTCATTTTCCTTTTATTTAACTTTGTTTGGGCCTCAAGTGAGTCCATTAGCAAAGGCCCAATCTGATCCATAAACCTTAGCCTTTTTAACTAAATCCATATAGCTCAAGTAGGTGATGCACCTACTTGGTCCTTTGGGCTGGTCAATAGGTCAAAGTAGGTAATGCACCTACTTGTCACCTACTAGCTTAGTTAAGTCAAGGAAGCAACTCACTTATTTTATTCCATTTTCTAAATGTTAATCCCTTTTGCTTTAACTTAGCACTTAAATTTACACTTTAAGCTCAATTACCACCTTCCTGTCTCGAGTTTAAATACTCCCATTGGAGTTAACTGTACACATGTTGAAACGTGCAAGGCTGACATCACCTTCCGAACTAGTTTAAACCATTGCTAATCATATAAGAAACACGGTCCCTCACATATACTATACGGCTATGCCAAGTATCACAAGAATAGAACAATCATATGCATAATACGGGCTGTTACATCCTCTCCCTTTTAAAACATTCGTCCTCGAATGTTAGCATGGTTATCCATCCCAAACAAGTTCAAGCCTAAGTTAGTACTACTATTAATCACATTGAACATATAAACTTGTACTTACTTGTTAACGCCTTAACTTAACATTTTCATCTTCCTCATTGGTCTGGAAGAGATGAGGATACTTCAATTTCATTGCTTCTTTCGCTTCCCATGTAACTTCTACTACTTGTTGGTTCCTCCATAATACTTTTATAGAAGCTACTTCTTTATTCCTTAACTTCCTAACTTATCGATCCAGAATAGCAATGGGTACTTCTTTATAAGTGAGATCTCTCGTAACTTGTACATCTTCAGTAGGAGTAATACGAGATTGGTCACCTACGCATTTTCGAAGCATTGAGACATGAAACACTGGATGAACGGTTGAATGTTCTTGAGGTAGCTCTAATTCATACGTAACTTGGCCAATTTTTCGGATAATCTTATATGGCCCTACGTAGCGTGGACTCAACTTTCCCATTTTACCAAACCTCATTACCCCTTTCATCGGTGACACCTTCAAGAACACCCAATCTCCTATGGAAAATTCTAGTCCTCTCTTTCTAACATTCGCATATGATTTATGTCGACTTTGAGCTGTTTCTAGCCGTTGTTGTATCACCTTTACTTTTTCCATAGCTTGATGAACAAGGTCTGGCCCAAATAATGCAGTTTCACCTGTTTTGAACCAGCCTATTGGGGATCTACATTTTCTACCATATAAAGCTTCATTAGGTGCTATTTTAATACTTGAATGGTAGCTATTGTTATAAGCGAATTCAATAAGCGGTAGATGATCATCCCAGCTACCCTTGAAGTCTAATACATAAGCTCGCAGCATATCCTCAAGTGTTTGAATTGTACACTCTGCCTGACCTTCTGTCTAGGGGTGAAAGGTTGTACTTAAATTCACTTGTGTTCCCAAACTCTTCTGAAATGACTTCCAAAAATTTGCAATGAATTGAGCTCCTCTATCAGATATTATAGAGATTGGCACTCCATGTAGTCGAACTATCTCTTTAATATACAACCTTGCATACTCTTCAGTTGTATAAGTAGCCTTCATCGGCAAGAAATGTGCTGCTTTGGTGAGTCTGTCAACTATTACCCACATAGAGTCAAACTTTCGAAATAAGTGAGGCAAACCAGTGACAAAATCCATGTTGATCATGTCCCACTTCCAAATTCAAAGTTCTATACACTGCATATAATTTAGACATGTTGGTGCTCTACTTTTACTTATTGACAATTTAGACATTGAGCTACGAATTCCGCAATGTTCTTCTTCATGTCCCCCCACCAATACATTTCCTTCAAGTCATGATACATTTTAGTTGGCCCCGGATGGACAGAATATCTCGAATGATGTTCTTCCATCATAATCTGCTTTCTCAGTTCATTTATGTTAGGTACACAAAATCTGTTTTGACACCGAAGTACTCCCTCTTGCGTAAGTTCAAATGCCTTTGTCATACCCTGCTGTACATTCTCCTTAAGCTGTAACAGAATAGGATCAGTGTACTGCTTCTCTTTCACTTCCACTACTAATGAGGATTCTGCCACATTTTGCACAACTACCCCTTCGTTTGGAGATTCAAGAAGGGAAACCCCCAAGCTAGCTAGTTGGCATAGAACCTTAGTTATTCCTTGTCTTTCCATAGATTGCCCATAAGTTCTTGCCATTATTTTACGGCTTAAAGCATCAGCTACTATATTGGCTTTACCGAGATGGTACAAGATATCAATGTCATAATCTTTTAATAGCTCCAGCCATCTTCACTGCCTCAGATTTAGGTCCTTTTTCTTAAAGATATATTGCAAACTCTTGTGATCAGTGTATATGTCAACATGAACTCCATACAAGTAGTGGCACCATATTTTCGAAGCAAACACAACTGCTGCTAGCTCTAGATCATGGGTTGGATAATTTTTCTCATGTGGCCGCCGCTACCTTGATCCATAAGCTATTACTTTACCATGCTCCATCAATACACAACCTAAGCCCACTCCTGAAGCATCATAATACACTGCATAGCCTTTCGTGCCTTCTGGAAGTACCAATACAAGTGTAGAAGTTAATTTATTCTTCAGCTGTTGGAAGCTTCTTTCACATTCATCACTCCACTGAAACTTAGTTTCTTTGTGTGTTATCTTTGTTAAGGGTGCAACAATGGAAGAGAATCCTTCAACGAACCTTCTGTCATAACCTGCCAATCCAAGAAAACTACGGATCTCCGTAGGCATTGTAGGTCTTGGCCAATTTTGCACGGCTTCTATCTTCTGGTCATCAACCCTTATTCCTTCATTGGATACAATATGACCTAAGAATGCCACATATTTCAACCAGAACTCCCATTTAGAGAACTTTGCATACAACTTACGATCACGAAGAATTTGTAAAACCTGCCGCAGGTGATTAACATGGTCCTCTTCTGATCTTGAATACACCAAAATGTCATCTATGAATACTATCACGAACACATCTAAAAAAGGCTTGAACACCCTATTCATCAAATCCATAAAAGCTGCTGGTGCGTTTGTTTTCCCGAATTACATGACTAAAAATTCAAAATGACCATACCGTGTTCGAAAAGCTGTCTTGGGTATATCTTTGTCTTTGACCCTCACTTGGTAATAAGCCGACCTCAGGTCGATCTTTGAAAAACACCTAGCACCTTGTAACTGATCAAACAAATCATCAATTCTAGGGAGGGGATATTTGTTCTTAATCGTTACCTTATTCAACTGCCGGTAGTCGATACACATTCTTAACGAGCCATCTTTCTTGCATACAAACAAAACTGGTGCCCCCCATGGGGACATACTAGGCCTTATGAATCCTTTTTCTAGATAGTCTTTTAATTGCTCCTTCAACTCCCGTAATTCTGTCGGGGACATTCTATATGGAGGGATGGAGATAGGTTGAGTATCTGGAATCACATAAATACCAAACTCTACTTCTCGTTCTGGGGGTAAACCTGGAAGATCTTTAGGAAATACATCAAGAAATTCATTTACTACCGGAATGGATTGAAGAGTTGGTGACTCCACATCTCTATTTTTCACTCTCACAAAATGGCATATGTATCCTTTGGACATTATCTTCTTTGCCTTAAGATAAGAAATAAATTTACCTCTTGGTGCCCCAATATTACCTTTCCATTCAAGGACTGCCTCTTTTGGAAAATTAAGATGCACCATCTTAGTTCGGCAATCAACCGTGGCATAACAAGAAGCTAACCAATCCATACCCATTATAATATCAAAATCTACCATTTCTAGCTCAACAAGGTCAGCCAATGTATCACGATCACAAACAGTTACAATACAATTATGATAAACCCTTCTAGCTATAATAGACTCACAAATTGGTGTAGACACTTCAAATGTGTCACTCCTCACATTCCATTAAGACGGACATGCACCCGATGCCCTAAAGGCCCGAGAAAACCATCATGTAACCTGTGCTTAACATGCATATAACTATGACAATCTTGTGACAAGTTCACATAGGATGCAGCGATATGAACCAACATAAGTAGACCTAAAACTTATATATATGACTTGGCCGCTGAGACCACAACTTGTTAAGATGCAACTGAACCATATACATAAGACTACAAAGCCTCTAAAAGATAGAAAACATTAGAGTAGGTCGCAACAGACCCCGCCTTACTCTTAACTACGATACGATATCAAAATTAATCTACCAAGGACTTAGTAAAACTTCGAATCAATCTGGAGCTCACCAAAAGTAGCTGAGTGTCGTGTGCTCCTATGAGGAGGTCTAGTAGCTAAAGTACCTGTGCCTGCAGCATGAAATGCAGCATCCCCCCCACGAGGGACGTCAATACGAGAAAATGTACCGAATATGTCAGGCATTAACATATATAAATAAGAGTTCAAATGAAACTGAGTGTCAATACATGTGTGCATAAATCAGAATAGAAGACCACCTTTGTTAACTCTTGTGGGATGATGTATGTTATATTCTTGTCTTTACCTTTCTAAGTGTTATGATCTTTATAAGGCATGTGATTCAAATGATGAGCTGATCAGTGGTTGAAGAGGATGACCCGTGCTAGGCATTTTAACCCCTGGGATGCGGTCCTCATAATTACACAAATTGGGATCGGCCCATGCTAGGCTTACACCTCTGAGCTGCCAACCTTCTATACCAATTGGGATCGGCCCATGCTAGGCTTTCTCCCCTGAGCTGCCACCCATAATTATACAAATTGCTTTACTTAGACTCTTTAATCTTTGAGAATGTTGTTTTGCTGGTCATAATCATTTTTGATATTTGGAATTACGGACCAGTAGTAGAAGAAATGAAAATAATACATCAAGGCAGTAACAACGACATAAGGAGTTATGTAACATCAATATATTACTTGTGAGCTTAAATGACACAATTGACTTCAACTGACTAAGAAGAGGATTCACCAAACTTGCTTTTGCAAATACCATTTCTATACCAGCACATAGGAGGATAATTACAAAAGTATAGAGTACTAAACATATAATGAAGTAATTTTATACACTAAGGAGAGGGGGGAAAATATTGTTAGCTATTGGGAGATCATACGCTGCCACTATGTTTCCTTTACTAGGAATAGAACTTAGGAAATTCGCTTATTGATATTAATCTCAAGTATCAGATTTCATGCCGAAGAATATTGAATCGAATATCCTTACATACATTATCTTCTGATCAATACAACTATCACGATTCAGCCTCCCGTTTCAGGTTTTAATCTACAATATAAGTCATGATAAATTTAAATTAGCAGCTATCACACCATGAGCCTCGTAAAATAGTAACTAACTTTGACTGGTAATGAGCCCATACACCCCTTAAATAATGTGTATCAGCTTATCCTCGTTCTCTGCCCAATACACATTGTATATCATTTTCCAAAATTACCCAAGCTGCACCAACAACAATAAACATAAAACAACCTCAAATATTCTGTATCATACAACCAATTATTGAACTCACCACGCCTTGAGTTCTTTTATGACGGCACACCCATAATTCCTCACTCAAACTCATACATAAAGAGGAAGAAAATGGAGCAGTCACCTTACCTCAATTTCTGCAACTTCTCCTTATAACTTGAATTCCTCTAGAATTTCAACTTCCGTCCACCAAAGGGAAACAAAACCTACCCACCAAAGGGAAAGGTTACCTTAGAATCTTCCATGACGACTCCTACTGAAGACAGTCGGATGATGAGGATGTTGGATGGAAGCTTGGCTGAGTTTAGAGGTCGTCTATCCAAGATAAATTCTAGACTGACCAAGGTGGAGGATGAGATTCGGGCCGAAGAGACAGGGTTCACATTACCATCTTATGTGGTAAGACGAACTATACCTAGGAAGGCCATGATCAATCACGAGCAAAGGGAGAATATCTTCTGATCCAAGTGCCTTATCCAGAGCCAAGTATGTGTCTGATCATTGACAATGGAAGTTGTGCCAACCTTGCTAGCACGGCTGTGGTGGACCACTTGAAGCTTCCTACCACTAAGAATGCTAAATCATAGAGACTTCAATGGTTAAATTAGGAGGAATTGAGGGTACATGAACAGGTGTTGATTAAGTTCCAAATTGGGAAATATTATGATGCTGTACTTTGTGATGTGATTCCCATGCAAGTTAGTCATGTACTACTCGGGAGGCCTTGGCAACACAGCCACGCATCAATACATGATGGATGGCACAACACCTATACCGTCATGTTGATGGGTTGTAAATATGTCCTTAAGACAATGCCACCATCCCAAGTCATAGAATTGTATCGAAAGATTGATGTGTTGAGGCATAAAAGGAAAGAGGAGAAGGGACATGTGGAGGCTGAATCCCAAGAGAAAAGAAGAAGTTGAAGGGAAAGGCCAAGTTGTTATTGGCTGATCATAAAGAGATAAGGGAGGATGTGGGAGTCGAAAGTGCATTGATCCTTAAGGATCATGAGTTGCAAGCTAACCCATCTCACTCTTCCCTTCCCCATTCTATTTCTTTGCTTTTGCAGGATCCTCGTGAAGAAGCCCTTGTGATGGATACATTTGTGGGTTGTCCCAACATTCCTACGGTAGTGTCATTTGAGGGTAAAAAAGATCTTTCTTGTGGGCGTCAAGGTACCATAGCTAAATTTAACACTTTTACCATTGCAAATGAACAAAGTGTAAATGTTAGCTTGTCTATATGTGAGCCTATTGTTTCTTAACCTTGTATTGATAATGTGCTTGTTGAGAGTGTGGATACATTGGTTGATCCTATTGATGACCGAGTTGATTCTTCTAGTTAGATCGATTTGTGTCCACCTAGTGTTGATATATGTACTTTGAATGCTAGTTCATTATCGTGTGATAATTGTGTTGATCAACCTGCTTGTGAGTGTAGTTCACTGGTTGAGGGTCCTTGTAATGTGATTAAGGAACCTCAAGAAAGTGGTGCTAATGATAATGTTGATCTATTGAATAAGAGTAACTCTATGAGCATATCTTTTGCGGAAGATCCGATTGCTTGTTTTGTTCATAGAGATCATGTGCTTAAACATACTTCGAAGAATGATATTTGTCATTTTGAGGGTGAACTTGCATGTTTTGATTCTTCCTTAGTGGTTGACCATCCCCTCCTTAAGTACAATGTCTTATTTGAAGATGATGGAATCAATCCTAGTGATGTACCTAATGGCGTGAAATTTGAGAGCAGTGTAGTTCTTAATAACTATACTGTCTATAGTAACCCACTATGGTGTGAAGCTTTTCCTCCCAAAGATGGAAATCTCTTCTTGGAAGATGAGAGTACTCTTGTGGGGAAGGAATGTGATGTGGAGGAAGGTGGTGTTAGTTTTCCTATTACGAAGTTCTTCTTGGTGTGTTTCAATCCTTGATAGTATGACCAACACTTTTGAGCCTATTGGTAGTCATACCCTTGAAAACACCCTCGAGGAAGTTGACTTGTGAGACACCTTTCTCTATTACTTGTTTACATATGATGAAGCTCATGCTGTAGAGTGGAGTATGATGTTGGAAAATGAGAGTGCCGGTCGGGCAAAAGGAGAAGTAGTTGGAGTCCATGGATCTCCTTTCTATTTGACCCCGGTAGTGAATTAAATTGTGGCACTTGTGTAGTGATACTTGGTCAAGATGACAAGTATCATTTGGATGGATTTGTTGACACCTTTCCCTACGATGGAAAGTCCTTCTTGAGTGTTTACAATCTGATTGAAGAGCCTACATTGTGTATGGGGAAAGGTAGTTTCCTAAGCCCTTTTCTTTACTCATTCTTTGAGTATGATCTTGTCGATCGTACATATGAGAACACCTTAGATGTGCCTAGTGAACATGACACCTTTCTCTATTATCTATTTGCATATGATGATACTCATGTTTGTGTGGGTATCATATTTTATGTTAATAGTGGAATCAATGGGGCAAATGAGAGTCTCCTTGACTCGATGCCATAATTTTCCTTCCCATTTAACCTCGGTGTTGGCCTAAATTTTGATGGGTATGGTAGGAACACCCTTTTGCTTTTATGTTGTAACACCCTATATTCTACATGTACTAGTTCTATTTATATGACGCTTAGAAATTACCGTGTGTTATAATTATGGACTCGGTTTTCTATGCGACTAGTGACAATATAATAGGTTTAAAGTGAACTGCCCATAGATTTTGATGAGACCCGATTAAGTTGACGTCGATGGAAGTATTTAAACTTGAGATCATAAGATGGTATTTGAGTCTAAAGTTTAAATTGACATAGTGTATATAATTTTTAAGTTAAATTAAAGGAATTAAGGTCTAGAAATGGAATAAGATATTGAGGTGCTTGATTGACTACACTAAGCTAGCAGGTGACAAGTAGGTGCATCACCTACTTTGACTTATTGACCAACCCAAAGAACCAAGCAGGTGCATCACCTACTAGGACTCTTTTGACCATGTTATTGGGACAAGTACACTACCACCTACTTGAATGAATCTGGCCCAAGTTGATTAGAAGAATAAGGGGAAATGGACAGCCAAGGCCCAATGTTATTAAGTCCAAAAAGGCCCAAGCGAAAAGTCCAAGCAGCTGAGTAACCTACTTGACAAATTATGGCCCAAAATGAGTGAGAAAGTCGGCCAAAGCAGGTTCCTTTAAAAGGGATAGATATCAGCTTTTTCCAGCCATTTTTACTTTGACAAAAAAATCTAATTTCTAGAGCTTTCTCTTTTCTCTCTCTTAGCTTCATACAACATCCATTAAATACCATTAGGGTTCTTGAACATTAGGGAGTTCAAGCTATTGGAAGGTATAATTTAAGACAAGTTAAAAAGGACAACTTTTACCGTGAAGAATCCAAGTCTTAGCAAGTGGTTGTTCTGTCCAGCAAGGTAAGCTACTACAATTTTCTCCCTCTTGTGCTTGAATAAATAAGGACAATTGGTATGTGTTAGTGAGTTGGAAATTGTTACTTTTACACGGTGTAATATTGGGGTGGATGTTCTGGTGATTAGTGTATGTTGGGACAGCCATGGATGGGAGTCCTCTTTAAATTCAGTTATGAGCTTGTTTGAGCACTTTAAAATTAATGTTAGCTCTTCAAGTGTTGGTGATCAGAAACCATGATTCATATTGCTTCTGTTACATTATTATGTTTAAGGATTGTTTTATGTATATTATGATAAGGGATGTGATTGGATGTGCGGGAAAGTTATGGAGACGTTAAAGAACTTAAATATTGCAGGGAGGTTTGGGGAAGACTTGATACGAAGGGTGTACAGTATATAGACGCGATTAAAGGGAAAGGGAAGGAAAGAAAACACTAGCTAGATAAATTGCATGCTTACTGCTTGGTTACTATTTGGGTGAGATCAAGTAGCTCAAATTGATTGATTAGCTACTAACACTAGTCTTACAACTTATTTTATTGTAGATTAGTAATCTGAAGAGAAGGAGCTTAAGTCATACGTATTGAATTGTATAGCAAGGTATGTAAGGCTATTTGATTTCCTATTTCTTTGGCATGAATCCAACAATTGCATTACAAAAAGTAAGCTTTCTAAGTGCCCTTGGTAGTGACTGATCCATAGTTGCAGTGACTACTCCCTAGAGCAGTAAAGTGAGTACTCTAATATGAGTTTCTTACTAAATGTATGTGCTTACTCTACCAAGTATTAGGATGCAAGGTTTAAACTTGTTTCATCGTCAAAGTACCCATGGCACGTATTTCTCTTATATAAATCAAAATGATCCTAGATTACACATGGTACATATGTTTATATGTTGGATATACAATCTGCCCATATCACCCACACCCCTATGAGGGCAATTTCTCATCATATGGCCTGGTATACCACACCAAAAACAAACATTTGTCCCAAACCGACATGCACCTAAATGATTTCTTCCACATTGTTTACAAGACTGTCGAAGAGGTCTTGATTGGCTCATACTTCCCTGCTCTTGGTACCCCGCTGTTCGTGAATCTTGGCTTTCACCTCTTTGCCCAAACTGATTGCCCCTACACTCTTGAAACTGAGGTGGGACACTAGTTGTAGAGTAGGAAGATGATGGCCTAGGTGGTCTGTTAAAGAACCGAGGCATAAAATCACCTTGGGATGGTGTAAACTGACCCATGGATCTTGTCCTCTTAGAATGCCCTGTTTCTGACTCTTGCGTCCTTCTTCTTTGCCTTTGATCCTCCTACTTTTGCGCAAAAGCTTTCATCCTTGCTATATCCATATCTTTATTCAACGAAGCAATGGTACAATCTCTAACCAAATATGAATCTAATCTATCCATATATCGATGAACTCTATCCCCCATAGTAGCTACTGCATTAGGAGCATACCTGGCCAAGGAATTAAATTTGAGATTGTGCTCTCTCACGCTCATGCTTCCTTGGTGGAGATTTAAGAATTGATCCACACAGGCCTCTCGAATCTCCAATGGCAGGTAATGGCCAATGAATGCCTTTTTGAACTCTTTCCATGTAGCTGATGGTGCATCTGTTCCCCTAGATTGCTTCCAAGCTTCATACCACAATACAGCCATACCCTTTAATCTATATGCTGCTAGCTCGAGCGCTTCTTTACCACTTACATGCATAACATCAAAAGTGCGTTGGATCTGATCTATAAAGTCTTGTGGATCTTCATTAGGATCTGACCCGGTAAATGATGGAGGGTCCAAATAAAGGAAATCACGTATCCACATTTTAGCTGCTCTATCTACACCACTAGTACCTGCAACTGGACCATCTTGCCTTTGGCCGTGGCCAGCAACTATATGAGTCAATAATTGGACCGCATTCCAAATCTTGCTCGGTATCATTAATAGGGGGTTCTTGAGGTGCAGCTTCCCTCCTTAATCTTATGGAGATGGAGGGGTCGGGGAAGTCTGTGAGGGAGACTAATCTTGACCCTCACCTTGTACAGCTTGACTAGATGATGGTTGGCTGGTCCCTTCTTGGGCAGCCACATCTACTTGCTTACCAGTACTTTTGCTCCTTCTCGTAACCGGCATCCTTGCTATAATAAAACAATTTAGGAATAAGATATGATTCTCCTACAACACTGGTTCTATCGCACGATCTAAGAAATGAAAGAAATGAGACAAATCCAACATGTCCCGTAGCCTCCTGTTTATAAATGTGGTGCACAACACATCCATAAGCAAGACTCTACACAGACACGGCTATGTAAACTCCCTAGGATGACCTGCTCTGATACCACTTTTGTCACGTCCCAAATCCCATTAAGACGGACAGGCAGCCGATGCCCTCTAGGCCCGAGAAAACCATAAAAAAAAGTCTACAAAGCCGCTAAAAGATAGAAAACCTTAGAGTAGGTCAGGACAGACCCCGCCTTACTCTTATCTACGATACAATACCCAAAATAAATCTACGAACGACTCAGTAAAGCTCCGAATCAATCTGGAGCTCACCAAAAGTAGCTGAGTGTCCTATGCTCTTATCGAGGAGGCCTACTAACTGAAGTACCTGTGCCTGCAGCATGAAATGCAGCGTCCCCCACGAGGGACGTCAGTACAAGAAAATGTACTGAATATGTAAAGCAATAACGTATATAAAATAAGAGTTCTAATGAAACCAAGTATCACTATATTTGTGCATAAATCAGAACAGAAGACCATCTTTGTTAACTCTTGTGAGATCATGTATGCTACATTCTTGTCTTTACCTTTCTGTGTGTTATGATCTTTATAAGGCATGTGATACGAATGAACATCTGATCAGTGGTAGAAGAGAATGACCCATGCTAGGCATTTAAACCCCTGGGATGTGGTCCTCATAATTACACAAATTGGGATCGGCCTATGCTAGGCTTACGCCCCTGAGCTGCCACCCTTCTATACCAATTGGGATCAGGCCAATGCTAGGCTTTCTCCCCTGAGCGGCCACCCTTAATTATACAGATTTCTTTACTGAGATTCTTAAATCTTTGAGATTGTTGTTTTGGTGGTCATAATCATTTTTATATTTGGAACTACGGACTAATAGTAGAAGACATGAAAATAATACTTCAAGGCCGTACCAATGACATAGGAGCTATGTAACATCAATGCATTACTTGTGAGCTTAAATGACACAATTAACTTCAACTGACTAAGAGGAGGATTCATCAAAATTACTTTTGCAAATACCATTTCTATACCAGCACATAGTAGGATTCCAATTACAGAAGTATAGAGTACTAAACATATAATGAAGTAATTCTATGCACTAAGGAGAGGGGAAAAATATTGTTAGCTATTTGGAGATCATACGCTGCCACTGTGTTTCCTTTACCAGGAATACTTAGGAAATTCACTTATAGATATTAATCTCAAGTATCAGATTTCATGCCGAAGAATATTGAATCGAATAGCCTTACATACCTTATCTTTTGATCAATACAACTATCACGATTCAGCCTCCCCTTTCAGGTTTTAATCTACAATATAAGTCATGATAAATTTAAATTAACAGCTATTACACCGCGAGCCTCGTAAAACAGTAACTAACTTTGACGGATAATGAGCCTATACAACCCTTAAAATAATGTGTATCACCACACCCTCCTTCTCTGCCCAATACATACATTATATATCCTTTTCCAAGATTACCCAAACTGCACCAACAACAATACACATAAAACAACCTTAAGCATTCTTTATCATACAACCAATTATTGAACTCACCACCCCCTTGAGTTCTTTGTTGTCGCACACCCATAATTGCTCACTCAAACTCATACATAAGGAGGAAGAAAATGGAGCAGCCACCTTACCTTAATTTCTGTAACTTCTCCTTATAACTTGAATTCCTCTAGAACTTCAACTTCCCTTCACACTTAAACCAAAGAAGAAGAGAAAAGTATCTTAATAACCAAGGAAGTGAGTAGTAGCTTCTGGAAATATTATGCATTTATACCTATACTTGAGCGTGAATAACATGTTTTCCTAATCATCCATGGGAGAATTAAGCTAAATCCATAAGTTTTTTCACTTACCTTGTCTTGTCTAGATGAGGATTTCTTCAAGAATCCTAGAGGAACTTTAAGCCTGCTTTTTAATCCTTAAGAGAAAAGAGAGAGAGAGAGAGATGGAGCTAATCCTCAATAATGTGTGTTAAAATAAGTGAGAATAGCAGCCAATATATCTTTATATTGAGGTTTCTTCACCTTTAAGAATACCCACTAGAAAGTTTCATTTTCAGCCACTAATTGATCAAGTAGGTGATTCACCTGCTTATGTATATTAAGCAGCTTAAAAGGTCAAACTAGGTGATGCACCTACTAGCTTTCACTTGGGCTTAAATATATTGGGCCTTGGCAGATTTGGCTGCTGGGCTTTAATTTTATTTTGTTTTATTTCACATAGTTTGGGCCTCAAGTGAGTCCATTAGCATAGGCCCAAATCTGATCCATAAACCTTGGCCTTTTAAACTAGATCCATATAGCTCAAGTAGGTGATGCACCTACTTGATTCTTTGGAGTCGGTCAATAAGTCAAAGTAGGTGATGCACCTACTTGTCACCTACTAGCTTAGTTAAGTTTGTGCAAGCAACTCTCCTATTTTATTCCATTCTCTAATTATTAATCTCTTTTTCTTTAACTTAGCACTTAAACATTCGACTTTAAGCTCAATTACCACCTTCCCGTCTCGAGTTTAAATACTTCTGTTGGAGCTATAACTTGCAGTACACATGCTGCAACGTGCAAGGCATCACATCACCTTCCGAGCTAGTTTAAACCAACGCTAATCATATAATAAACATGGTCCCTCACCTATACTATAAGGCTATGTCAAGTATCACAAGAATAGAATAACCATATGCATAATACGGGTTGTTACATCCTCCCCCCCTTAAAACATTCTTCCTCGAATGTTAGCACGGTTATCCATTTAAAACAAGTTCAAGCCTAAGTTAGTACTACTGTTAATCACATTGAAAATATAGACTTATACTTACTTGTTAACACCTCAACTCAACATTTTAATCTTTCTCATTGGTTTGGAAGAGATGGGGATACTTCAATTTCATTGCTTTTTCCGCTTCCCATGTAACTTCTTCTAATTGTTGGTTCCTCCATAATATTTTTACAGAAGCTACTTCTTTATTTCTTAATTTCCTAACTTGTCATTCTAGAATAGCAAGGGATACTTCTTCATAAGTGAGATCTCTCGTAACTTGTACATCTTCAGTAGGAGTAATACGAGATGGGTCACCTACGCATTTTCGAAGCATTGAAACATGAAACACCGAATGAATGGTTGAAAGCCCTTGAGATAACTCTAACTCATACGCAACTTGGCCAATTCTTCGGACAACCTTATATGGCCCTATATAGCGTGGACTCAACTTTCCTTTTTTACCAAACCTCATTACCCCTTTCATTGGTGACAGCTTCAAGAACACCCAATCCCCTATAGAAAATTCTAGTCCTCTCCTTCTAACATCCGCATATGATTTATGTCGACTTTGAGCTGTTTCTAGCCGCTGCTATATCACTTTGACTTTTTCCATAGCTTGATGAACAAGATCTGGCACAAATATGGCAGTTTCATCTTTTTCGAACCAGCCAATTGGGGATCTACAATTTCTACCATATAAAGCTTCATAAGGTGCCATTTTAATACTTGAATGGTACCTATTGTTGTATGCAAACTCGATCAATGGCAAATGATCATCCAACTACCTTTGTAGTCTAATATACAATCTCGCAGCATATCCTCGAATGTTTGAATTGCATGATCTGCCTGACCAACTTTTTGAGGATGAAAGGCTATACTTAAATTCACTTGTGTTCCTAAACACTTCTGAATTGACTTCTAAAAATTTGCAGTGAATTGAGCTCCCAGATCCGATATAATAGAGATTGGCACTCCATGTAAATGACCTATCTCTTTAATGTACAACCTCGCATATTCTTCGACTGTATAAGTAGTTTTGACCGGTAAGAAGTGCACTGATTTGGTCAATCTATCAACAATTCCCATATAGAATCAAACTTCCGAAATGAACGAGGCAAACCAGTGACAATATCCATGTTGATCATGTCCCACTTCCAAATTGGAAGTTCTATACACTTTATATAACCTCCGGGCTTTTGGTGCTCTACTTTTACTTGTTGACATTTTGGACATATCCACGAATTCTGCAATGTTCTTCTTCATTTCCCCCCACCAATACATTTCTTTCAAGTCCTGATACATTTTAGTTGGCCCCTGATGGACAGAATATCTCGAATGATGTGCTTCCATCATAATCCTCTTTCTAAATTCATCTACATTAGGTACACACAATCTGTTTTGACATCGAAGTACTCCCTCTTGCGTAAGCTCAAATGCCTTTGTCATACCCTGTTGTACATTCTCCTTAAGCTTTAATAGAATAGGATCAGTGTACTGCTTCTCTTTCACTTCCTCTACTAATGAGAATTCTGCTGCATTTTGCAAACTAACCCTTTCGTCTGGAGATTCAAGAAGGCAAACCGCCAAGCTAGCTAGTTGACATAGATCCTTAGTTATTCCTTTTCTTTCCACAGAATGCCCATAAGTGCTTGCCATTGTTTTATGACTTAATGAATCAGCTATTACATTTGCTTTCCCGGGATGATACAAGATATCCATGTCATAATCTTTTAATAGCTCCAGCCATCTTCGCTGCTTTAGATTTAAGTCCTTTTGCTTAAAGATATATTGCAAACTCTTGTGATCAGTGTATAGGTCAACATGAATTCCATACTAGTAGTGGCGCCATATCTTCAAAGCAAATAGAACTGCTGCTAGCTCTAGATCATGAGTTGGATAATTTTTCTCATGTGGCCTCAACTGCCTTGAACCAGAAGCTATTACTTTACCATGTTGCATCAATACACATCCTAGGCCCACTCCCGAAGCATCACAATACACTGCATACCCTTCTGTTCCTTCTGGAAGTACAAATACAGGTGTAGACGTTAATTTATTCCTCAGCTCTTGGAAGCTTCTTTCACATTCCTCACTCCACTGAAATTTGATTTCTTTCTGTGTTAGCTTTGTTAAGGGTGCAGCAATGGAAGAGAATCCTTCAACGAACGTTCTGTATTAACCTGCCAATCCAAGGAAACTACGGATCTCCGTAGGAGTTGTAGGTCGCCAGTTTTTCACGACTTCTATCTTCTGGTTATCAACCCTTATTCCTTAATTGGATACAATATGACCTAATAATGCCACAGGTTTTAACCAGAACTCACATTTAGATAACTTTGCATAGAACTTACGATCACGAAGAATTTGTAAAACCTGCCGCATGTGATTAGCATGTCCCTTTTCCGATTTTGAATACACCAAAATGTCATCTATAAATACTATCACGAACACATCTAAAAATGGCTTGAACGCCCTATTCATCAAATCCATAAAAACTGCTGGTGCATTCGTTACCCCGAATGACATGACTAAAAACTCAAAATGACCATACCGTGTTCGGAAAGCTGTCTTGGGTATATCTTTGTCTTTGATCCTCACCTGGTGATAACCTGACCTCAGGTCAATTTTTGAAAAACACCTAGCACCTTGTAACTGATCAAACAAATCATCAATTCTAGGGAGGGGATATTTGTTCTTAATCGTTACCTTATTCAACTGCCGGTAGTCGATACACATTCTTAACGAGCCATCTTTCTTGCGTACAAATAAAACTAGTGCTCCCCATGGGGACAAACTAGGCCTTATGAATCCTTTATCTAATAAGTCTTTTAATTGCTCCTTCAACTCCCGTAATTCTGCCGGGACCATTCTATATAGAGGGATGGATTGAATATCTAGAATCACATCAATACCAAACTCTACTTCTCGTTCTGGAGACAAACCCGTAAGATCTTCAGGAAATACATCGGGAAATTCATTTACCACTGGAATTGATTGAAGAGATGGTGGCTCAGCATCTATATTTTTCACTATCACTAGATGACATATGTATCCTTTGGACATCATCTTCTTTGCCTTAAGATAAGAAATAAATTTACCTCTTGGTGTCCCAATATTACCTTTCCATTCAAGGATTACCTCTTTTGGAAAATCAAAATGCAGCATCTTAGTTCGGCAATCCACCGTGGCATAACAAGAAGCTAACATTCCATACCCATTATAACATCAAAATCCACCATTTCTAACTCAACAAGATCAGCTATTGTATCACAATCCCAAACAATTACAATACAATTATGATAAACCCTTCTAGCTATAATAGACTCACCAATCGGTGTAGACACTTCAAATGGCTTCACTAATAATTCTGGTGTTCTTTTGAACTTTTCAGCAATCAATGGAGTAACATATGATAGTGTAGACCCCGTGTACCTCCCCGCAAGGAGCTACATTAAATTCCAGCAGTTCCAGGGGCGAGGCAAATTCGAGTTACGCTTCAGCGGGTCTCAAATGGCGTGTCGATTATTTTCCAGCTTTCGGATATGACTTGAAGACCCTTGAGGAGCATGTAGGAGCCTTGAATTTCAGCCAAAATGGGCCCCAGCAGACGGGACAAGGCTGACTTGAGTTATGGGACACTCCACCTTGTCCCACCTAATCTTTGACTTGTAGAGACACTCTTGTAGTCCTTTGTTTTTGGGAACTTGTCCCCAATGTTTTTAGCTTTGTTTTTCAGCTTTTAGTGTATATTGTAAAGGGTTCACTTGTAAGAAGAACACTTAGAGAAAATATTAAGAAAATTCGCAATTGCGTCCCAAAGCTTGCCTCTTTTAATTACTATCTTGTTGGCTGTTTGAGTGGACTGTTTTGAGACAGATTGTTGCTGCACGTTTGTGTACTTGTTGGTGTTAGGACTGAGCTTACAAGGAGCTGTGCAAGCCCTCTTTCGCTGTCCCACTACTGAAAACCGTCAACGTTTTCCCCACTACTGACCATGGCTTTGCTCCTAAAGTCCACATTGATTTAGAAGGGTGGAAGGGGTTGACGGACTTCACCATTGCGCCCATGGATGTGTTTGACATTATTTTGGGGCTGGACTGTTGGTATGAGGTCAACGCGTTTATTTCGCCACTTCTCAACCAACTTCACATCAGCGATGCCGAAGGTTCTTGCGTTGTACCCCTTATTCGGGTACCACAAAATGAGATGCACTTGTCCGCCATGCAGATTGTTAAGGGCTTCAAGAGTGGAGAACAACCTTCCTTGCTGCCTTTGTTGGAGGCTCGAAGACTTGATTGAGGCAGCAGCTTTGCCTCCTTGTATTGAGCAAGTCCTTTTTGATATTATGGACGTGATGCCGGAGGAACTTCCCCAACGGTTGCCACCACGAAGGGAAGTTGATCACCAAATTGAGTTGGTTCCCGGGGTAAAGCCACCTTCCATGACGCCTTATCGTATGGCGCCCCCGGAATTGGAAAAACTTAGAAAGCAACTCAAGGAGCTGTTGGACGCGGGACATATTAGGCCTTCTAAGGCGCCTTTTGGTGCGCCTGTTTTGTTCCAAAAGAAGAAGGAAGGGATCCTGCGTTTGTGTATTGATTATCGGGCCCTTAACAAGGTCACGGTGAAGAACAAATATCCTATTCCTTTGATTGCAGATTTATTTGATTGTTTGGGACAAGCCAAAGTGTTCACGAAGATGGAGTTGAGGAAGAGTTATTACCAAGTCCACGGATTGCCGAAGGTGATTAACCAAAGACGACTTGTGTCACTCGTTATGGTGTTTTTGAGTGGGTGGTCATGCCCTTCGGCTTGACGAACGCTCCAGCTACGTTTTGTACATTGATGAACAAGTTGTTCCATCCCTTTTTGGATCAGTTTGTAGTCATTTATTTGGACGACATAGTCGTTTATACCAACAACATAGAGGAGCATGTTGAGCACTTGTGCAAAGTGTTCGAAATCTATAACGATTTGTGGGTGAAGCGGGAAAAATGCATCTTCGCCCAGCCCACTTTCTAGTTCCTTGGGAACACTATTAGCCATGGTGATATAAGGAAAGACAGCGATAAAGTGGTGGCAATTCGAGATTGGGAGGCCCCAACGAAGGTAACAAAATTGCGGTCCTTCCTTGGCCTCGCCAATTACTATCGGCGCTTCATATTTGGCTATTCTGCTATTGCTTCTCCCCTCACCGACTTGCTAAAAATGAGTCGTGAATGGGAGTGGACCGATCTGCGTCCAACTGCAGCCATTACCGATGAGTCGGTCTTGGCTCTGCCAGATTTCACTAAGTCGTTCGAAAATCATACCGACACGTCTGATTTTGCTATTGGTTGTGCCCTAATACAAGAGGGACACCCGATAGCGTATGTGAGCAGAAAATTGAATGATGCGGAGCGACGCTATTCTGCCCATGAGAGGGAGATGACGGTTGTAGTCTATTGCTTACGGACTTGGCGTAGTTATGTATTGGGTGCTCGCTTTGTTGTTAAGACGGACAACGTCGCGATAACTTATTTTCAGTCCCAAAGGAAGTTGACTGCCAAGCAGGCCCGTTGGCAAGATTTCTTGGCTGAATTTGATTTCACGTTTGAGTACAAGCTGGGGAAGGCTAATGTTGTAGCCGACGCGCTTAGTCGCAAGGCTGCCCTTGCTGCGATTATTAGTTCAACTTGCAGCAGCGTTATTGATGATATTAAGGAAGGTATGCAGCATGATCCCGTGGCAAAACAACTTCTTATTTTGGCCCAACAAGGCAAGACGAAGAAGTTTTGGGAAGCGAATGGCTTGTTGTACACCACGGGAAGACGTGTGTACGTGCCGAAGTGGGATAATCTTCGGCGTACTTTGATCAAGGAGGGTCACGATACGATATGGGTTGGTCACCCGGGGCAGAAGAGAATGCTAGCGTTGTTGGAATCCTCTTATTATTGGCCTCGAATGCGAGATGACATTGAGGTCTATGTGCGTACTTGCCTCGTTTGTCAACAGGATAAAGTTGAAACGAAGGCGCCGGGTGGACAACTTGAGACACTGCATATTGCTGAGAAACCATGGGACAATGTCACCATGGATTTCATCACTTGCTTACCAAATTCGGAGGGGTTCGGGACTATCATGATTGTTGTTGATCGCTTCTCAAAATACGCAACCTTCACTGCCACGACGGCCAGCTGCAAAGCCAAGGAGGCAGCCCATATATTCTTGTGAGATGTCGTAAAGCATTGGGGTATACCCAAGCACATTATTAGTGATCGAGATCCTCGATTCACCAGTGTGTTTTGGAGAGAGTTATTCAGTTTGCTTGGGTCGGAGTTGCACTTTTCGACCAGCTTTTATCCCTAAACGGATGGACAGACGAAGCGAATCAACGCACTCTTGAAGTACTATTTGCGGCACTATGTTAGTGCCAATCAAAGGGACTGGGCAAAGTTGCTAGATACTGCCCAGTTCTCCTATAATTTGCAGCGGAGTGAGGCGACGGGAAGAAGTCCATTTGAGATGGCTACCGGGCAGCAGTCCAGTACGCCACAATCATTACCCGTCGATGCCGGTTTGAAGAGTCAGGGTGCCTATCACATGGCGAAAGCCTTATAAGAACAAGTTGACCTTGCAGGATCTTATCTTGATAAGGCAGCCCGGAAAATGAAGAAGTTTGCTGATCGAAAGCGACGGCCAGTTGACTATTGAATTGGGGATCGAGTTATGGTAAAACTCAATCCTAAACAATTCAAGTCGCTATTGGGGGTGAGTCAAAGTCTGATTCGTCGCTATGAGGGTCTTTTCGAGAATATTGCAAAGGCGGGCAAAATCTCATTTCGGGTTGATATGCCCCATCACTTGAAGATACATCCGGTCTTTCATGCTAGTCAATTGAAACCGTATTTTGAAGACGTAGAAGACAAGGACCGGGGGCAGGCCGGTACAGCTCAGATATCCGTTACTCCACCAGCCGTAGACAAACAGATCGAGGCAATTATTGATCATCTACTAGTTCGCGACAAAGGCTGGAACAATTCGAGCTCGCAGTTCCTTGTCCATTGGAAAGGAACGACACCGGAGGAGGCAACGTGGGAGAAGTACGAGGACTTGTGGCAGTTCCGCGACAAGGTCCATTCTTATTTGCAGGTATGTGGCACCGGGGTCGTCGCCAAATCAGGTGGGGGAGCGTGTACAGCCCCGCAAGAAGCTATATTAAATTCCAGCAGTTTCGGGGACGAGGCAGATTCAAGTTGCGCTTCAGCAGGTCTCAAACAGTGTGTCGATTATTTTCCAGCTTTCGAAAATGACTTAGAGACCTTTGAGGAGCATGTAGGAGCCTTGACTTTCAGCCAAAATGGGCCCCAACAGAGGGGACAAGGCTGACTTGAGTTATGGGACACTCCACCTTGTCCCACCTAATCTTTGACTTGTAGAGACACTCTTGTAGTCCTTTATTTTTGTGAACTAGTCCCCAACGCTTTTAGCTTAGTTTTTCAGCTTTTAGAGTATATTGTAAAGGGTTCACTTGTAAGAAGAACACTTAGAGAAAATATCAAGAAAATTGGCACTTGCCTCCCAAAGCTTGCCTCCTTTAATTGCTTTCTTGTTGGCTGTTTGTGTGGACTGTTTTGAGATAGATTGCTGTTGCACGTTTGTGTGCTTGTTGGTGTTAGGACTGAGATTACGAGGAGCTGTGCAAGACCTCCTTCGTTGTCCCACGAGACCTCAGAAAATAGGCCCGTGACACCCCAGATCAATTAATACATATAAAATATGTGAAAAGATGGACAATGTACCTGTAACCACATCCGGTGAGGCTTCTAAATTTTGTCGATCCTCGATTGCATATATGCGATTCTGAACTCCACTGTGACTGGCTGCTCCCCTAGCTCCTCTACCACGACCAGTAGGCATCCTTCCCCTACCTAAAGTAGGTGCTGATGATGAGGATGCAACAATTGATCTAGTAAGTTGTGTCACACCACCCACACCCCTATGAGGGTAATTTCTCATCAAATGACCTGGTGTACCACACCAAAAACTAACATTTGTCCCAAACCGACATGCACCTAAATGATTTCTTCCACATTGTTTACAAGACTGTCGAGGAGGTCTTGAATGGCTCATACTTCCCTGCTTTTGGTACCCCGTTATACGTGAACCTTGGCTTTCGCCTCTTTGCCCAAACTGATTGCCCCTAGACTCTTGAAACTAAGGTGGGACACTAGTTGTACAGTAGGAAGATGATGGCCTAGGCACTCTGTTAAAGAACCGAGGCCTAAACTCACCTTGGGATGGTGTAAACTTCCCCATGGATCTGGCCCTCTTAGAATGCCCTGTTTCTGACTCTTGTGTCCTTCTTCTTTGCCTTTGATCCTCCAACTCTTGCGCAAAAGCTTGCATCCTTGCTATATCCATATCTTTATTCAACGAAGCAATGGTACAATCTCTAACCAGATATGAATCTAATCTATCCATATATCGATGAACTCTATCCCCCATAGTAGCTACTACATTAGGAGGATACCTGGCCAAGGAATTAAATTTGAGATTGTACTCTCTCACGCTCATACTTCCTTGGTGGAGATTTAAGAATTGATCCGCACGGGCCTCTCGGATCTCCAATGGCAGGTAATAGTCAAGGAATGCCTTTTTGAACTCTTTCCATGTAGCTGATGGTGCATCTGTTCCCCTGGATTGCTTCCAAGCTTCATACCACAATACAACCACACCCTTTAATCTATATGATGTTAGCTCAAGCGCTTCTTTACCACTTACATGCTTAACATCGAAAGTGTGTTAAATCTGATCTATTAAGTCTTGTGGATCTTCATTAGGATCTGACTCGGTGAATGATGGAGGGTCCAAATTAAGGAAATCACGTATCCGCATGCTAGCTGATCTATCTACACCACTAGTACCTGTAACTGGACCTTCTTGCCTTTGGCCGTGGCCAACAACTATACGTGTCTATAACTGGACCGCATTCCAAATCTTGCTCGGTAGCATTAATAGGGGTTCTTGAGGTGCAGATTCCCTCATTAGATCTTCTGGAGATGGAGGGGTCGGGGAAGTCTGTGAAGGAGACTCATCTTGAGCCTCACCTTTTACATCTTGACTAGGTTGTGGTTGGCTGGTCCCTTCTTGGGCAGCCACATCTACTCTCTTACCAGTACTTTTGCTCCTTCTCGTAACCGGCATCCTTGCTATAGTAAAACAATTTAGGAATTAGATATGATTCTCCTACAACACTGGTTCTATCGCACGATCTAAGAAATGAAAGAAAGGAGACAAATCCTACATCTCCCGTAGCCTCCTGTTTATAAATGTGGTGCACAACACATCCATAAGAAAGACTCTACACAAACACGGCTTTGTAAACTCCCTAGGATGACCTGCTCTGATACCACTTTTGTCACGTCCCAAATCCTATTAAGACGGATAGGCACCCGATGCCCTTTAGACCCGAGAGAACCAACATGTAACTTGTGCTTACTATACATATAACTATGACAAACTTGTGACAAGTTCACATAGGATGCAGCGATACGAACCATCATAAGTAGACCCAAAACTTATATACAAGACTTGGCCGTTGAAGCCACAACTTGTTAAGACGCAACTGAACCATAAACATAAATCTACAAAGTATCTAAAAGATAGAAAACCATAGAGTAGGTCGGTACAGACCCCACCTTAGTATTATCTACGATACAATACCCAAAATGAATCTACCAAAGACTCAGTAAAGCTCCGAATCAATCTGGAGCTCACCAAAAGTAGCTGAGTGTCGTGTGCTCCTACCGAGGAGGTCTACTAGCTGAGTACCTGTGCCTGCAGCATGAAATGCAGCGTCCCCTATGAGGGACGTCAGTACAAGAAAATGTACTGAATAAGTAAGGCAATAACATATATAAAATAAGAGTTCGAATAAAACCAAGTATCAATATATTTATGCATAAATCAGAACAGAAGACCACCTTTGCTAACTCTTGTTAGATCATGTATGTTACATTATTGTCTTTACCTTTCTGTGTGTTCTGATCTTTATAAGGCATGTGATACGAATGACCAGCTGATCATTGGTAGATGAGGATGACCCATCTAGGCATTTTAACCACTGGGATGCGGTCCTCATAATTACACAAATTGGGATCGGCCCTAACCCTTCTATACCAATTGGGATCGGCCCATGCTAGGCTTTCGCCCCCGAGCTACCACCCTTAATTATACATATTTCTTTACTGAGATTGTTGTTTTGTTGGTCATAATCATTTTTATATTTGGAACTACGAACCAATAGTAGAAAACATGAAAATTATACTTCAAGGCCGTACCAATGACATAAGGAGATATGTAACATCAATGCATTACTTGTGAGCTTAAATGACACAATTGACTTTAACTGACTAAGAGGAGCATTCATCAAACTTACTTTTGCAAATACCATATATATACCAGCACATAGGAGGATTCCAATTACACAAGTATAGAGTACTAAACATATAACGATGTAATTATATACACTAAGGAGAGGGGGAAAATATTGTTAGCTATTTGGACATCATACGCTGCCACTATGTTTCCTTTAACAGGAATAGAGCTTAGGAAATTCACTTATTGATATTAATCTCAAGTATCAGATTTCATGCTGAAGAATATTGAATCGAATAGCCTTACATACCTTATCTTCTGATCAATGCAACTATCACGATTCAGCCTCCCCTTTCAGGTTTTAATCCACAATATAAGTCATGATAAATTTAAATTAACAGCTATCACACCGTGAGCCTCGTAAAGCAGTAGCTAACTTTGACGGATAATGAGCCCATACAACCTGTAAAACAATGTGTATCACCACACCCTCCTTCTCTGCCCAATACATACACTATATATCCTTTTCCAAGATTACCCAAACTGCACCAACAACAATACACATAAAACAACATCATGTATTCTTTATCATACAACCAATTATTGAACTCACCACCCCCATGAGTTCTTTGTTGTCGCACACCCATAATTGCTCACTCAGACTCATACATAAGGAGGAAGAAAATGGAACAGTCACCTTACTTCAATTTCTGCAACTTCTCCTTATAACTTGAATTCCTCTAGAACATCAACTTCCCTTCACACTTTAACCAAACAAGAAGAGAAAGTATCTTAATAACCAAGGAAGTGAGCAGTAGCTTCTGGAAATATTATGCCTTCATAATTATACTTGAGCATGAATAACCTGATTTCCTAATCATCCATGGGAGAATTAAGCTAAATCAATAAGTTTTTTCACTTACCTTGTCTTGCCTAGATGAGGGTTTCTTCAAGAATCCTAGAAGAACTTTAAGCCTGCTTTATAATCCTTAAGAGAAAAGAGAGAGAGAGAGTGCTGGAGCTAATCCTTAATAGTGTGTGTTAAAATGAGTGAGAATAGCAGCCAATATATCTTTATATTGAGGTTTCTTCACCTTTAAGAATACCCACTAGAAAGCTTCATTTTCAGCCACTAATTGATCAAGTAGGTGATACACCTGCTTATGTATATTAAACAGCTCAAAAGGTAAAACTAGGTGATGCACCTACTAGCTTTCACTTGGGCTTAAATATATTGGGCCTTGGCAGATTTGGCTGCTGGGCTTTAATTTTATTTTGTTTTATTTAACATAGTTTAGGCCTCAAGTGAGTCCATTAGCATAGGCCCAAATATGATCCATAAACCTTGGCCTTTTTAACTAGATCCATATAGCTCAAGTAGGTGATGCATCTACTTGGTTCTTTGGAGTCGGTCAATAAGTCAAAGTAGGTGATGCACCTACTTGTCACCTACTAGCTTAGTTAAGTTTGTGCAAGCATCTCTCCTATTTTATTCCATTCTCTAGTTATAAATCTCTTTTCTTTAACTTAGAACTTACACATTCAACTTTAAGCTCAATTACCACCTTCCCGTCTCTAGTTTAAATTCTTCCGTTGGAGTTATAACTTGCAGTACACATGCTGCAACGTGCAAGGCATCACATAACCTTCCGAGCTAGTTTAAACCAACGCTAATCGTATAAGAAACATGGTCCCTCACCTATACTATAAGGCTATGTCAAGTATCACAAGAATAGAATAAACATATTTATAATACAGGATGTTACATCATTTCCCCTTAAAACATTCTTCCTCGAATGTTAGCACGGTTATCCAGCCCAAACAAGTTCAAGCCTAAGTTAGTACTACTGTTAATCACATTGAAAATATAGACTTATACTTACTTGTTAACACCTCAACTCAATAATTTAATCTTTCTCATTGGTTTGGAAGAGATGAGGATACTTCAATTTCATTTCTTCTTCCGCTTCCATGTAACTTCTTCTAATTGTTGGTTTCTCCATAATATTTTTATATAAGCTACTTCTTTATTTCTTAACTTCCTAACTTATCGATCCAGAATAGCAGTGGATACTTCTTCATAAGTGAGATCTCTCGTAATTTGTACATTTTCAGTAGGAGTAATACGAGATGGGTCACCTACGCATTTTCGAAGCATTGAGACATGAAACACCGGATGAACGGTTGAAAGCCCTTGAGATAACTCTAACTCATACGCAGCTTGGCCAATTCTTCGGATAACCTTATATGGCCCTATATAGCGTGGACTCAACTTTCCTTTTATACCAAACCTCATTACCCCTTTAATTGGTGACAGCTTCAAGAACACCCAATCCCCTATAGAAAATTCTAGTCCTCTCCTTCTAACATCCGCATATGATTTATGTCGACTTTGAGCTGCTTCTAGCCGCTGCTATATCACTTTGACTTTTACCATAGCTTTATGAACAAGATCTGGCCCAAATAAGGCAGTTTCACCTTTTTCGAACCAGCCAATTGGGGATCTACATTTTCTACCATATAAAGCTTCATAAGGTGCCATTTTAATACTTGAATGGTACCTATTATTGTATGCAAACTCGATCAATGGCAAATGATCATCCAACTACCTTTGAAGTCCAATATACAAGCTCACAACAAATCCTCAAGTGCTTGATTTGTATGCTCTGCTGACCAACTGTTTGAGGATGAAAGGCTATACTTAAATTCACCTGTGTTCCTAAAATCTTCTGAATTGACTTCCAAAAATTTGCATTGAATTGAGCTCTCCGATCCGATATAATTGAGATTTGGCACTCCATGTAAACGAACTATTTCTTTAATATACAACCTCGCATATTCTTCGACTGTATAAGTGGTCTTGACCGGTAAGAAGTGCACTGATTTGGTCAATCTATCAACAATTACCCATATAGAATCAAACTTCCGAAATGAACGAGGCAAACCAGTGACAATATCCATGTTGATCATGTCCCACTTCCAAATTGGAAGTTGTATACACTGTATATAACCTCCGAGCTTTTGGTGCTCTACTTTTACTTGTTGACAATTTGGACATTGAGCCACGAATTCTGCAATGTTCTTCTTCATGTCCTCCCACCAATACATTTCTTTCAACTCATGATACATTTTAGTTGGCCCCGGATGGACAAAATATCTCGAATGATGTGATTCCATCATAATCCTCTTTCTTAATTCATCTACATTAGGTACACACAATCTGTTTTGACATCGAAGTACTCCCTCTTGCGTAAGCTCAAATGCCTTTGTCATACCCTGTTGTACATTCTCCTTAACCTTTAATAGAATAGGATCAGTGTACTGCTTCTCTTTCACTTCCACTACTAATGAGAATTCTGCCGCATTTTGCACAATAACCCTTTCATCTGGAGATCCAAGAAGGCGAACCCCTAAGCTAGCTAGTTGACGTAGATCCTTAGTTATTCCTTGTCTTTCCACAGACTGCCCATAAGTGCTTGCCATTATTTTATGACTTAATGAATCAGCTACTATACACTGCATACCCTTCTGTTTCTTCTGGAAGTACCAATACAGGTGTAGACGTTAATTTATTCCTCACCTCTTGGAAGCTTCTTTCACATTCATCACTCCACTGAAATTTGATTTTTTTGTGTGTTAGATTTTTTAATGGTGCAGTAATGGAAGAGAATCCTTCAACGAACCTTCTGTAATAACCTGCCAATCCAAGGAAACTACGGATCTCCGTAGGCGTTGTAGGTCTTGGCCAGTTTTTCACGGCTTCTATCTTCTGGTTATCAACCCTTATTCCTTAATTGGATGGAATATGACCTAATAATGCCACATGTTTTAACCAGAACTCACATTTAGAGAACTTTGCATACAACTTACAATCACGAAGAATTTGTAAAACCTGCCGCATGTGATTAGCATATCCCTCTTCCGATTTTGAATACACGAAAATGTTTTATATGAATACTATCACGAACACATCTAAAAATGGCTTGAACACCCTATTCATCAAATCCATAAAAACTGCTGGTGCATTCGTTAGCCCGAATGACATGACTAAAAACTCAAAATGACCATACCGTGTTCGGAAAGCTGTCTTGGGTATATCTTTGTCTTTGACCCTCACCTGGTGATAACCTGACCTCAGGTCGATTTTTGAAAAACACCTAGCGCCTTGTAACTGATCAAACAAATCATCAATTCTAGGGAGGGGATATTTGTTCTTAATCGTTACCTTATTCAACTGCCGGTAGTTGATACACATTCTAAACGAGCCATCTTTCTTGCGTACAAATTAAACTAGTGCTCCCCATGGGAAATACTAGGCCTTATGAATCCTTTATCTAATAAGTCTTTTAATTGCTCCTTCAACTCCCGTAATTTTGTCGGGACCATTCTATATGGAGGGATGGATATAGGTTGAGTATCTGGAATAACATCAATACAAAACTCTACTTCTCCTTCTGGAGGCAAACTCGGAAGATCTTCTGGAAATACATCGGGAAATTCATTTACCACTGGAATTGATTGAAGAGATGGTGGCTCAGCATCTATATTTTTCACTCTCACTAGATGACATATGTATCCTTTGGACATCATCTTCTTTGCCTTAAGATAAGAAATAAATTTACCTCTTGGTATCCCAATATTACCTTTCCATTCAAGGACGACCTCTTTAGGAAAATCAAAATGCAGCATCTTAGTTCGGCAATCCACCGTAGCATAACAAGAAGCTAACATTCCATACCTATTATAATATCAAAATCCACCATTTCTTACTCAACAAGATCAGCCAATGTATTACGATCACAAAAAGTTACAATACAATTACGATAAACCCTTCTAGCTATAATAGACTCACCAATCAGTGTAGACACTTCATATGGCTTCACTAATAATTCTGGAGTTCTTTTGAACTTTTCAGCAATCAATGGAGTAACATATGATAGTGTAGACCCTGTGTACCGCCCCGCAAGGAGCTACATTAAATTCCAGCAGTTCCGGGGGCGAGGCAGATTCGAGTTGCGCTTCAGCGGGTCTCAAACTGTGTGTGGATTATTTTCCAGCTTCCGGAGATGACTTGTAGACCCTTCAAGAGCATGTAGGAGCCTTGGCTTTCAGCCAAAATGGGCCCTAGCAGAGGGGACAAGGCTGACTTGAGTCATGGGACACTCCACCTTGTCCCACCTAATATTTGACTTGTAGAGACACTCTTGTGGTCTTTTATTTTTTGGAACTTATCCCCAACTGTTTTAGCTTTGTTTTTCAGCGTTTAGAGTATATTGTAAAGGGCTCACTTGTAAGAAGAACACTTAGAGAAAATATCAAGAAAATTGGCACTTGCCTCTCAAAGCTTGCCTCCTTTAATTGCTTTCTTGTTGGCTGTTTGTGTGGACTGTTTTGAGATATATTTTTGCTGCACGTTTGTGTGCTTGTTGGTGTAAGGACTGAGGTTACGAGGAGCTGTGCAAGCCCTCCTTCATTGTCCCGCGATACCTCAGAAAATAGGCCCGTGGCACCCCGGATCAATTAATACATATACAATATGTGAAAAGATGGACAATGTACATGTAACCACATCCGGTGAGGCTTCTAAATTTTATTGATCCCCGAGAGCATATATGCGATTCTGAACTCCACTAGAACTAGTTGCTCCCCTAGCTCCTCTACCACGACCAATAGGCATTTTTCCCCTACCTAAAAAAGGTGCTGATGATGAGGATGCAACAATTGATCTAATATATTTTGCCACACCACCCACACCCCTATGAGGGCAATTTCTCATCATATGACCTGGTGTACCACACCATAAACAAACATTTGTCCCAAACCGACATGCACCTAATTGATTTCTTCCACATTGTTTACAAGACTGTCGAGGAGGTCTTGATTGGCTCATACTTCCCTGCTCTTGGTACGCCACTGCTCGTGAACCTTGGCTTTCACCTCTTTGACTAAACTGATTGCCCCTAGACTCTTGAAACTGAGGTGGGACACTAGTTGTAGAGTAGGAAGATGATGGCCTAGACGGTCTGTTAAAGAACGAGGCCTAAACTCACCTTGGGATGGTGTAAATTGCCCCATGGATCTGGCCCTCTTTGAATGCCCTGTTTCTGACTCTTGTGTCCTTCTTCTTTGCCTTTGATCCTCCAACTTTTGCGCAAAAGCTTGCATCCTTGCTATATCCATATCTTTATTCAACGAAGCAATGGTACAATCTCTAACCAGATATGAATCTAATCTATCCATATATCGATGAACTCTATCCCCCATAGTAGCTACTACATTAGGAGCATACCTGGCCAAGGAATTAAATTTGAGATTGTACTCTCTCATGCTCATACTTCCTTGGTGGAGATTTAAGAATTTATCCGCACGGGCCTCTCGGATCTCCAATGGCAGGTAATGGTCAAGGAATGCCTTTTTTGAACTCTTTACATCACTACAACAAATTTGATTATCAAAGACGAATAATTTCATCATCTATAAATCGTATTTCGTCACTAAAAATCTTGTGTGACGAAAAAAATTTCGTCAATCAATCGTCACTAAACGTGCGTCACTAAAAGTATACAAAGTCGATTTAGTGCTTCGTCGCTAAAGGTATTATATTAACTACAGAAAAGAAAAATCGTCCCCAAATGAATAAACATTTGTGACGAATATATTTGTGATAAAAAAATAATTTTTTTGTATTTAATAGTATGTTTTGTCACTAAAAAGGTTATTACTATCGACAAAATTATATCGTCGTTAATTATTTAGGTTAATCAGTGACGACATCAATTGTCTCTAAAGTGATCTATATTTCGTAGTTGAATAAATGTAATATCATCACTAATGACTATTTTTAATATACAAAAAATCATTTTGTCCTTAAATGTATAAATTAGGGATAAATTTATTATTATAAAGAAGGTTGATAATTTTGTGGTTAAATCTATCATTTTGTCACTAAAAATAATGTTTTTACCGACAACATGTATTGTCACAATAAATTATCATGATTAGTGACAATTACAATTGTCATAAAATAAAAAAATAATTTGTATTCAATAAA
>JAJOOH010003228.1:0-41643 GCA_029582605.1 Solanum gracilifrons | reverse complement strand
ATATATATTTATTTATTTTTTATAGTAAAATTGCTCGCATTTAGCCTATTCAATTGTTTGTTGTCGCCCTTGGGGCTATTGTGATTAGTTGTTGAGCTATGAACTACCTATGGGGGCTATGATGTTGTCTAATAGGACTATGTTATTGCCTAAGAGGGATATGTGTTGCCCACAGGGGTATATTTATGCCAAGAGTGTTATGTGTTGCCTACGGGCTATTTTGACGCCAAAAAGGGCTATGTGTTGCCTACAGGGCTATGTTGATGCAAAACAAGGGCTATGTGCAGCCCACAGAGCTATGATGTTGCCTAAGAGGGCTATGCGCTGCCTACGGGGTTATATCGTTGCCAAAAAGGGCTATGTGACTTCTTACAAAGACAAGGGGCTACCGATAGGGGTATGTAGATTGATTTTCCACCTTCTGGGCTTATGGGGGCCTACGTAGGTGGTATGTTGTTTGTACCTACCGAGCTTATGGGGGCTTGGTTAGGTTGTTGTTTGATCATTTTTGTAGTTTTAGATTCAGTAGTGGATTAGCATGCTTATCTGAATTTTAATTTCCTTACTTGATTGCTTTTGGTATATTATGATACTTGCTCATTTAGTCTATAGCCTTTCATACTCTGTACATTATTTTGTACTGACTCCCCATTGCCTGGGAGCGCTGCATTTATGTATGCAGGTCCCGACAGATGACCACCAATCATGAATAATGATGGGGAGATTGGTCATCTTCTAGCTTACTCTGCTACAACTACTATAACTTCCATGGCTGCTACTAATCTAATAAGATCGAGGGGCCGTAGGCAGTGATTAAAAAATGTTCATTTTATTTGATAAGTATTCAAGGAGCTAATAGTATATAGCACGCAGATAAGGCTTAGTGAAAAACTAAACTGATTCAAGTTAGCCCAACCAAAGGACCAGTAGACCTCCTCAGCAGCAGGATTGACTTTTATCTGGTTGGCTAGCCCCTTTCCTTCGGAGTTGCCCGAGTTGGGAGGTTTGTTAGCTTTTGTTGTATATATTTTTATGGGTAGGCTGGGCCCTATCCCGCCAATTTTTACTACTCTTAGAGGCTTGCAGACTAGTGTGTGGGTGTATAGCTACGTTATGACCATGCTGGCCTAGTTTGTTGGTTTGCTCAAGCTTGTGAGTTGTTTGATGTATTGTCTTGATATATACCTGCTTACAGTTTTGGTATAGAGATCATTATGGCCTCTATGGCCCAATCAAGACTTCTGTGCTAGTTGGCTATTTCTTTATATGAACTCTTGGGAGTAGCTATTTCTTTTATAGATCTGTTGACAGGGGCCTTGCCGCCCAAGAAAATAGTTTTAAGTCAAGATATAAATGTTTGTTTTCTTGATTGCGTGTGGCTTCCATGCGCTAGCTAGTAGCAAATGGTTCAGCAGGGTCGGCTCGGGCCTGAGTTGTGGTATTAGGAGCTAGTTGCGCCTTTTGAGTTTGGGGAATGACAAACTTGGTATCTGAGCAACTTCCTATCCAGGGAGTCTGCAAGCCGTGTCTAGTAGAGTCTTGTTTATAAATGTGTTGTGCACCACATTCGATAAACAAGAAGCTACCGAGCATATTAGAATGACTATCCTTATTTTGCTTACCTTGTGTTATAGAGCGGTGTCTTTAGGGTTGAGGTTTCTGGCTTATAATTGATATTTGTATGCAGATAGAGATGGCTGACACCAAACAGACCATAGCTAGCCAGGGGCTAGATACAACAGGCGAGGGTACTGACAAGGTAACACAGGTGGAGGTAGCCCATTGTGAGACCCAGGGGGAGACATCTTCTCAGCCCTCTATAGCTTATCCAATGCTTCAGGAGCCTTCGAGGGCTACAGGACCCCCGGCTCCACCAACAGTACCACCTTTAGTTCCTCTTATTGCATCTGACTAGGATTTCAAGAGTGCAGTATGTATGTTAGCACAGTTAGTAGCTGCACAACGCCAGCCAGTTGCGCCAGATGTTGCCGGACCTTCTGAAGGTCTCGGACATTCAAGAGTTCATGAATTTATTGCCTTGAATCCTCCACAGTTTACAGGGACAGATCGCACAGAGGACCCTCAACACTTTGTTGATTAGCTTCATAGGATCTTCAGAGTCATGCATGCCTCAACGACTGAGTCAGTTGAGTTAGCAGCATTTCGATTGCGTGATATTGCAGTATTGTGGTACGAAAGTTGGGAGAGATCTAGGGGAAAAGATACATCTCTACCCACTTGGGATAGCTTTATAGAAGCTTTCATAGATCACTATTTGCCTCGAGAGATTAGGGATGGCCGGATGGACCAGTTTCTGAACCTCCAACACGGCAACATGAGTGTTCGAGAGTACGGGCTGAGATTTGATTCATTGATAGATATGCACCAACATTTGTTGATACGATGCATGACATGGTGCGTAGATTTGTGGGAGGGCTTAACTCAGACTATATTGATGCTTGTTCTACCACTGCACTAAATGATAATATGGATATCTCGCGAAGTTAGGTCTTTGCACAAGGCATAGAGGATCGCCGGCATCTACAGTATATGAGTGAGAGGGTCGAGAGAGAGAGACAGAATAGGGCTAGGCCCGCTGGTTCACCGGGAGATTTTCAAGGTGGTCCGAGACCACGATATTCTAGTAGGCCCTAGACCTCCACCACAACAGTTCCAGGGTAGTATATTTGATTGTCAGGGACAGTTAGGCCCATGTGAGGGTTCACGAGCATCAAACTCTCAGCAGTAGAGGGGTTCAAGACAGGCTAGGACAGCACCGCCGCGTTGTGCTTCTTGCGGTAGGATGTATTTCGGGAGGTGCAGGAAGGGTTCCACATGTTGTTATTCTTGTGGACAACAGGGGCATGGGTGGAGGAACTGCCCGACCATATGTAAGGGTGGTATGGGTCAGTAGTAGGTTCCTTCCCATCAGCACAGTCTATAGGGTGAGGACCCCAGACTTCAGCAGGTAGAGGCAGAGGCGGAGGCAGAGAGGGAGCATCTAGTTCTGGTAGTGGCCAGAACCGTACATATTTACTAGCTGGTCGATAGGAATCAGAGTCATCACCAGATGTTGTGACATGTGCATTAATTGTTTGCTCCCATTATGTTTATGCTTTGATAGATCCTAGATCTATTCTATCTTATGTTACCCTATTTATTGCGGGGAAGTTATGTATAGTAGAAGAGTCATTAGATCAACCCTTTATTGTATCTACACCAGTTGGTGAGTCTATTGCTGCCAAGAGAGTCTATCGAGGTTCCACAGTAGAAATTATCAACTGTCAGACCTCTGTAGACCTGGTAGAGTTAGAGATGGTCGGTTTTGACGTCATTATAGGTATGGACTAGTTAGCATCTTGTTATACTAATGTTGAGTGCCGGACAAAGATTGTTAGATTTCACTTTCCAGGAGAGGCAGTTCTGGAATAGAAAGGCGATACAACAACGCCGAAAGGTAGGTTTATTTCCTATGTTAAGGTGAGGAGGATGATTACTAAGGGTTGTATTTATCATCTTGTTCGCGTTCATGATATAGATATAGAACCAACGACTCTTCAGTATCTTTCGATAGTTAATGAGTTTCTAGATGTATTTCCATATGAGCTTTCTAGTATCCCTCCAGAATGGGAAATTGATTTTGCTATCAATATGCTATCAGGTACACAACCCATATCTATCCCTCCTTATAGAATGGATCCTGTTGAGCTGAATGAGTTGATGGATCAGCTGAAAGATTTGCTTGATAAAGGCTTTATCGCGTCCAATGCTTCACCATGGGGTGCACCAGTATTATTTGTGAGAAAAAAAGATGGCTCACTGAGGATGTGTATCGATTATCGACAGCTGAACAAGGCTACTATAAAGAATAAGTATCCCCTTCCGAGGATCGATGACTTGTTTGATCACCTACAAGGTGCTAACTACTTCTTGAAGATTGATTTGAGATCAGGGTACTATCAGGTACGAGTTCGGGAGAAAGATATTTCGAAGACAACTTTAAGAACTAGATATGGGCATTTTGAGTTTTTGGTTATGTCTTTTGGATTAACCAATGCCCCAACAATATTTATGATCTGATGAATAGTATATTCAGGCCGTATCTAGATACGTTTGTGATTGTATTTATTGATGATATTTTGGTCTATTCGCATTCAAAAGCTGAGCATGCAGATCATTTGCGAGCAGTCCTTCAGGTTCTTCGAGAACAGGAATTTTATGCAAAGTTGTCTAAGTGTGAGTTCTGGTTGAGATATGTGGCTTTCCTTGGCCATATTGTATTAGATGCAGACATTATGGTTGATAGAAAAAAGATTGAGGTCGTAAAGACTTGGCCCAAACCCATGGCTCCGACTAATGTTCATAGTTTCCTAGAATTAGCTGGATACTACAGAAGTTTTGTAGAGGGGTTTTCTTCACTTTCAGCACCATTAATGAAGCTTCCTAAAAAAACAGCTAAGTTCTAGTGGATTGAGCATAGTTTCAAGGATCTGAAGGACAAGTTGACATCAACACCAGTTCTAGCATTGCCAGAGGGTTCAGAGGGCTATACGGTGTACTGCGATGCTTCTGGTGTTGGGTTGGGATGTGTTCTAATGTAATATGGTAAGGTTATCACATATGCTTCAAGGCAGTTGAGGAAGCATGAGAAGAACTATCTGACCTACGATTTAGAGTTGGCTGCAGTTGTGCATACGTTAAAGATGTGGAGACACTATTTGTATGGCGTTCATATTGACATCTTCACAGATCATAAGAGCCTTCAATATACCTTTAGAAAGAAGGATTTAAATCTGCGACAGCATCGGTGACTTGAGTTACTGAAAGACTACGACGTGGATATTTTATATCATCCAGGAAAAGCGAATGTGGTAGCCGATGCCCTCAGTCGAAGATCTATGGGTAGTTTATCCTATTTATGTGTTGAGAAACGTGAGCTACCGCGAGAGCTCCATTGGTTAGCTAGCTTGAGAGACAGATTATTAGAGGTAGACGATAGTGGGGTCACAATTTAGGACACAACCGTATCATCTCTAGTTGTGCAGGTAAAAACACGGCAACAAGAGGATCCTAGCTTAGAGCAGCTCAGAGCCAAGGCTCAGGATCAGCAGTCTTTAGCATTTGATATAGCAAGAGATAGAGTCCTCATATATAACAGTCGATTGTATGTTCCAAATGTTGCAGGGCTTCGACATCAGATTATGGAAGAGGCACATCATTATCGTTATTCTATTCACCCTGGTTTGACGAAGATGTACCATGATATTATGGAGATCTATTGGTGGCACGGGATGAAGAAGGACGTTGTTGAGTTTGTGGCACAGTATCCTAACTGCCAACAAGTGAAGGTTGAGCACCAAAATCCCGTTGGGCTAGTCCAGGAGATAGCCATTCCTCTGTGGAGGTGGGAAGCAATTAATATGGACTTTGTTACAGGGTTACCTCGATCGCGTCACAAGTTTGACTTTATTTGGGTAATTGTTGATAGACTAACAAAATTAGCCCACTTATTACCAGTCAAGACTATTTTCACAGCTGAAGATTATGCAGGGATTTACATCCGAAAGATTGTTAGGTTGCATGGCGTCCCAATATCTATTATCTCGGATAGAGGAGCACAATTTACAGCTAACTTCTGGAAGTCTTTCCATAAAGGATTAGGGACACAAGTTAATCTTAGTACCGCCTTTCACCCTCAGACAAATGGCCAAGCTGAACGGACCATTTTAACACTTGAGGACATGTTACGGGCATGGATATTGGACTTTAATGGAAGTTGGGATGACCACTTACCTCTTATTGGGTTCGCATACAATAATAGTTATCATCCCAGCATCGGGGTGGCACCTTATGAGGCTTTGTATGGTTGAAAATGTAGATCCCCCATTGGATGGTTTGAAGTAGGTGAGTCAGGGTTGATTGGACCTGATTTAGTACAACAGACAGTGGAACATGTTAAGATAATTCAGGAGAGCTTTCTAATATCTCAAAGCTGACAGAAGTCATACTTAGATATGCGACGAAGGGAGTCGCAAGGGACTTAGAGTTTTGTGTCGACGACTGGGTATTCTTAAAAGTCTCGTCTATGAAATGTGTTATGAGATTTGGTAAGAAAGGAAAGCTTAGTCCAAGATTCATTGGGCTATACCGGATCCTTCAGAGAGTAGGACGAGTGGTTTATGAGTTAGAATTGCGTTTGGGGCTAGAATCTGTTCATCTAATTTTCCATGTATCGATGCTACAGAAGTGCGTAGGAGACCCTTCTCGGGTTGTCCCAGTTAAGGAGGTTCACATCACAGATGAGTTGTCCTACGAGGAAACTCCAGTTGCCATATTAGATCGATAGGTCCGTAAATTGAGGACCAAAGAGGTGGCTTCGGTTAAAGTATTGTGGAGAAACAAGAAGAGAGAAGAGGTGACCTATGAAGCTAAGGATGACATGAGGTCCAAATACCCTTACTTGTTTCATACCCTAAGTGATGGCATATCAGTTTATATTAGTGCAGTGAGGTAGGAAACCTATCTGATTTTTTATATTATAGCTTATTATTATGGTTGTTGTCATTGTATTTTGCTCGTACTATTATTGCGGAGCTATAGTACTTAGCTTTTTATGTCGTCTTGTGAGACGCATAGGTTAGAATTTCTGCGTTTCAGGTTCTTGGATAGTCACATTTACAAAGTATACTCTGCCTAAATTTTGGCAACTCCTAAGGACTTAATCGCGTGACTCAGATTTTTCATTCGAGGACGAATGTTTCTAAGGGAGAAAGGATGTAACACCCCGACTTTTTGAAACGTCTAAATTAAATTGTACCTTCGTGGAAAGAAAAAGAGGGTGAGTAATAAATTAAGAATGATGTGGTATGTCATATTTTTAGTGTTCAAGGGTTTTATCTCAAGTTTTGAAGTTAGGTAAGTCGCAAAATAAAAGTTGGCGAAAGTTATCGTAAGTTCTTTTTTAAATATTTCTCTGAAATTTGGGTCAAATGTCTCGGCGGTTTTCTCCCAATATATAAAGATTTATGGGACCCACAACCTTTAGAATCGAAGGTCTATGAGTCTAGTTTCCAATGCATCAAACCGTTTGTTCATACGACTTCAGAATAGAGAGATATTTGCATTTTCGTGAGACTGCGCAAGCAGGCACGTGAGGTGGGTCCCCTAGGTCGGTGGAACCTTATAAGATAGCATTTTCTTCATTCCATCCCGTAAGAAACCCACAAAAATCAGATAATTACTCCTCAAATCATTCTTGTGTGTTCATGATCTCATCTTGACTCCTTATCAAAAATTGCCCTACGTCGCGAACTCGTCGTTTTGGTATAGTTTTCATGGTGAATTGAGCGGTGTAGCTCCGTGGAGGTTGTGTCAGTAGGGTTTTTTTCAGTGTTTTGATTTATCATGTGTTCTGGGCGTGTAAAGAAAGGTAGGAACCATTTTTTTTATTAGTTTATGGATACCTTAGGTCTTGGATAGTAATTTACTATAGGAATCCGTATCGATTGTCGAATTGTCGTAGTAATTCTTGTCCTTAATTACTGATTGATTTTACCTTTTTTTTAGTGTTGTAGTGGTGCGCACAGAGGTATTTTCAGCATAAATTATAAAGGAAAAGGTATGTTAAGACTATTCCCTTCATTCAACATGTTTCCTTAGAGCTTGGGAGTGATATAATAGGGTAGTTAATGTTGGTGATCTTGTGGATGTAATTATGAGTGGTTGGCTGATTGAGTGGTTATAAACCCTCATTATAGGGACTCATAATATTTTAATAATGACCCTAAGTTAGGAATGACTTGGAAAATAAAATAAAATAAATAAAATATATGTATATATATATATATATTGTTTATAGAAAAATTGCTCGTATTTAGCCTATTCAATTGTTTGTTGTCGCCCTTGGGGCTATTGTGGTTAGTTGTTGAGCTATGAACTGCCTATGGGGGCTATGATGTTGTGTAATAAGACTATGTTATTTTCTAAGAGGACTATTTGTTTCCCACGGGGCTATATTGATGCCAGAGAGTGTTAAGTGTTGCATAGGGGCTATTTTGATGCCAAAGAGGGTTATGTGTTGCCTACAGGACTATGTTGATTCAAAAGAGGGCTATGTGCAGCCCACAGAGCTATGATGTTGCCTACGAGGGATATGCGCTGCCTACAGGGTTATATCGTTGCCAAAAAGGGCTATGTGACTTCTTACAAAGACAATGGGCTACCGATAGGGGTATGCAGATTGATTTGCCACCTTCTGGGCTTATGGGGGCCTAGGTAGGTGGTATGTTGTTTGTAGCTACCGAGCTTATGTGGGCTTGGTTTGGTTGTTGTTTGATCTTTTTTGTATTTTTAGATTCAGTAGTGGGTTAGCATGCTTATCTAAATTTTGATTTCCTTACCTGATTGCTTTTGGTATATTATGATGCTTGCTCATTTAGTCTATAGCCTTTCATATTATGTACATTATTTTGTATTGACGCCCCATTGCCTGGGCGCTCTGCATTCATGTATGCAGGTCCCAACAGACGACTCAGTAGACCTCCTCAGCAGCAGGATTGACTTCTATCTGGTTGGCTAGCCCCTTTCCTCCGAAGCAGCTAGAGTTGGGAGGTTTGTTAGCTTTTGTTGTATATATTTTTATGGGTAGGCTGGTGCCCTGTCCCGCCAATCTTTACCACTCTTAGAGGCTTGCAGACTAGTGTGTGGGGTGTATTGCTACGTTATGGCCATGCTGGCCTAGTTTATTGGTTTACTCAATCTTGTGAGTTGTTTGATGTATTTTCTTGATATGTACCTGCTTTCAGTTTTGGTATAGAGATCATGGTGGCCTCGACGGCCCAATCAGGACTTCTGTGCTAGTTGGTTATTTCTTTATATTAGCTCTTGGGAGTAGTTGTTTCTTTTATAGATATGTTGACAGGGGCCTTGCCGGCCGAAGGCTTAGTTTTTAGCCGAGATATACTTGTTTGTTTTCTTGATTGCATGTGGCTGCCATGCGCTAGTAGCAAATGGTTCTGCAAGGTCGGCTCGGGCCTGAGTTCTGGCATTAGGAGCCAGTTGCGCCCCTTGAGTTTGGGGCGTGACACTTGGATGTTTTTTCTCTCTTGACTTTTTCATATTTGTTGAATAGGGGATATGATGATCTCGTAATATCCTTAACCTTCACCCACAAAAAAATTATTAGTTTTAAGCGAACTAATATGTGTTGACTTCTTTGATTGCTTTCTCCTTGTCTCTCCATCTTTGGTTGATTGCTTCCAGTTTCCCACTTCTCGGTAGACATAAGACAAATGTATATTTTATACAAAACATTTGATACGCATATATATATATATATATATATATATATATATAAAGTTTTAAGGAAAATTGATCTTTGTAAAACCATTTGAGGAGGGTCACTGCCATATGTCCTATCACATTTGAAGTTAACTTGGAACTTCAGACAGTACTTGATGGAATGTTTGAAATTTTCTTAAAGTTTTCACCCCTAGCTAGACGTCTTGAAATTCATCAAACTGTTTATAAGGAGAGTTGCGAGATTTTTTAGATCTTCTAAACATTTTTGCCTCAATTGCATTTTTATGCATCCTCAGTCTTGACTTGCTGGAGAAAGATCTTTCTGTTGACATTTTTTGAGTTCCTCTAAAAAATCCTGCCCTAGTTTCCATTATAAAGGAGTACGGGAATCTTACGAGGAGTATGACCGAGTCGTTGTTGCACCTACATATCCCGTTGAGGCAAAAATCAGTCAAACGTAGTTCTCCTTTTAGGAAATAAAGAAAATAGGATATTTTAATAAGGAAAAATGACCAAGGTCGACTACGTATCTCATTATTTAGAATTCAGGTCAAACGTAGTTTAAATACAAGGAGTATTAAAAATTTAATAAAAGAGTGAGTGAGGTCAATTTAGGCCGCCTATGTATCTTGAGAATTCAAGTAAGATGTAGTTCATTGACATGAAAATATTAAAAATTTGATAAAAGGGTGACCAAGGTTGGCTTTGGCCGCCTACATATCTCATTCTTGTTCGAAAACCGTAGCTTTCTCCTCTCAGATCCTTGCTCTAAGTCTTGTGAGCGTGTTAATGAGAGTGTTAGGGGTGAACTATACTAAAAAGAACCTAAAATAGGTGTTAAAACGTCGGGGTTCAGACTTAGAAGAGTTTAGACTTAAAAGAACCATTACTTCGGCAACGTCCTAAAAGTTCTCCTCAGTTCCACTAAGACATGAATTTTCGGAGTGTTATAGGGATAGTTTGGTAAAATACATATATCAATAATTATTTTTTAATAGGTGTGTCAAGTCAACAGTGACAAGAAACATGAATAAGAAGTAGCTTTTATCCTTTTTTCATTTATAGGAGGCAGAATTTTTTTTTAGGAGACAAATGTTTTAATGCTAAGCCTTGTCCATTTAGAGTGTTAGTGACCAATTATTTTAATGCTAAGCCTTGTCCATTTAGAGTGTTAGCGACCAATTATTAATAAATTTAGGGACTATATTTTGTCCCTTCGTCAATTAAATATAGAATCAAGATTTACGGACCAAAAGAAATTTGTTCTTACTCTCTCCGTTAATTTTTACTTGTTACTTATGCCAAAAATAATTTTTTATTTTTTATTTTTACTTGTCATTTATGACATATCAAGAAAAGACAATTATTTTTCCATTTTACCCTCAACATTAAATTTTTTTTCTTCAAATCATTTTCCAAGACCTAATACTCTCTCTGTCCTTTACTTGTCCAATTTTCCATTTTTACTTGTCCATTTTGACAAATCAAGAAAGGACAATTTTTTTACCTATTATATCCTCAATTAATTACTTTCAAAAATGTAGAACTTCTTGAAAATCTTAAATTTTTATTTTTATCCACTTTATAATTAATAGGGGGGAAATGATAAATTCACTATATCAATCATTGTTTTTCTTAATATGTGTGTCAATTCAAAAGTAGACAAATAATTAGGAACATATGGAGTACTAAACATTTTTAATAGGGATAGTTTGGTAAAATACCTATATAAATAAAAAAAATTAATAGATGTGTCAAGGAAAAAAGTAACAAGTAAATAATTATATATGAATCGGGGAAATAAATGTATTGCACTTTTAGGGACCATATTTTATACCGGCCGCAAAATATTGGTTGCTAATAAATTCTTTTCTTGTAGTGGTTTTTCAGATGTCCATCCCTACTTTGGGGCATGACAATATTACAATAACCCGCATATAATTTATAATAAACCACTTTTTTCTTTATAAGTACTCCCACTATTCTATATTAATTGAATTTTTAAAACAAAATTATCGTTCAAAATAATTAAATTCTTAAAGTTTAAAATGGATATTTGAATTCTTTTTCATATTTGTCCGATCACTTATTGAAGTTTTAAATTTTCTAGGAAATAAATTACATTACTGACAAAGCTATATTTATGACTTCACAAAAGACAATAATAAAAATCATGATTTAAATTATGTCCATAAATATTTTTCTTAATACATGTGCGTTATCTCATAAATTCAATATGGCATAAACAAAGTATGATGTATTCTAAAATTACGGTGGATGGTGCTAAACTTAGTATTTGATTAAAGTTAAGAAATGAACTATTTAACCGTACTCCTTGGTGACCATAATGATACACGTGTGCTTGGTATGGAAGAAGATAATTCTCTATTAGTAAAAATATTTTCTCTCAAAAAAATAATTTTTTTCAAAATAAGAAAAATGATTTATCTAATAAAAATAGGAATAAGTTTCATAAGCAACTTTCATGTTCATTGTCTTATTCTCACCCACCTAACGTCTTCAACCCTCATCTCTTAATCATATTACCACCCCTCCACCCCACCCCACTCCCCACCCCATTTCATCTTTATAATGTTTTATTAGCATACATATAAATGTTTTTGAAATATTATCTCTTATTTTTAAACTTATTTTCTAAAAAAATATTTTCATGAGAAAATATTTTTCTTCATACCAAACACACCGCACTAGTGGCGTTAAGAAATAGACGGAAACGTCTTTAGTAGGAAAAGCTTGGAATAATATTCTTAAATATGTAAAAGGTTATCCACCATTTGCAGCCATGAGTACACTTAACTTGACTAAGTAAAGAAAAGCTTAAATGCATTACTTCCTAAAAACAAATTTCTACTACAAAATGGGCCCTAGGAATAGGTGGACCTAAAAAAGGAGAATAAAAATCTTCTACATACATAAACAAAGGCAAAAAAATGATGACAATTTTTTTTTCCAATTATTCCATTCCCACTAGATACATATGGAGTATTTTTTTTTCTATCCCATTTTGCTTTTAAGAAGGGAGCAATAATGGGGGCCCTTATTTGGAGCTTCTAGTGTTTGATTTGAAGTGACCAAATGGTCCCTTATGCTTTCCTTGCCTTGAGCAATTTGAGTAAAAATTGATGCCTTCTTGACTTCTTCCCATTCTTAATTACTCTCCCCGTTTCATATTAAATAAACATTTTGTATTTTATATAGTGGTTAAGAAATTACTCTCTCAATTTTAAATTAATTTAATTGTTTAGATATTTTTTATTTTTCAAATTAACTTAATTGTTCAATTTTTAAGACTACTTTTAGATTGTTCTTCCAATTTTACTCCTCATTAGTTAGCATTGGAATTAGTTATTAATTAATCTTCAGTTATTTTAATCATAAATTTGACAATAATTAATAAGGATAGCATAAAAAGTTATGCCTAATTTATGTTTTAATCTTCTTTTCTTAAACAGTATGAAACACCTCAACAATTAAATTAATTTGAAATGGGGGGGTGGGGTATTGATAGACTAATCAATTTTACTATTTTGTTCTTTATTTATATTCCCTCCATTTCATATTAATTGAATTATTGAGGTGTTTCACACCCTTTAAGAAAAGAAGATTAAGACATAAATTAGGCTTAACTTTCCATTTTTATCCTTATTAATTATTATCAAAATTATGATTAAAATAGCTAAACATTAATTAATAACTAATTCCAATACTAACTAATGAAGGCTAAAAATTGGAAAAACATTCTAAAAATAGTCTTGAAAATTGAACAATTAAGTTAATTTGAAAAATGAAAAATGTCTCAACAATTCAATTAATATGAAATGGAGGAAGTATTAATTAGTCTCTTAAAAAGAGAATTTTTGGATGATCAAAATTTGTTTAAAGTTCCAAAATCATATTAATTGTAGGGATAAAATGAAAAAGAATTAATTAATTCTATCCGGTTAAGATGTCCATGTAATATGGGACGAAGGTAGGGGTGTCAAATGGGTGGGTTGAGTTGAAATTGGAGATATTAAAATGGGTTGAAATAGAAATCGGGTTGGTCTTGACCCGCCCAAGTTTACTTTGGGCTCAAATGGGTTGGGTTCAAATGGGTTAAAAAACGATTTGGATCTTGACCCGTCCAATTTGACCCGATTAATCTCAATAATTTTAACATAGTGATATTTAACTTTTATAATCACAATTCGAATTTCAGCTCAAGATTTTTTTTAAAAAAAGTAACAAATGGATAGATAAATCCTAAAAGATGTTAAATAGATAGTAATTCATACCTTTAATATAGGAACATATCTAAATAAAAAAAATTAAAACGGATTGAAATTGGAGATCGAATTGAACTCAATTGAGGATTCTCTTAAAATGGATTAGGCTTGAATGAGTTAAGATTGAACCCAATTCAAATTATGTTGAGTCTAATCCTTAAAATTTTAAACGAATTACCTATATTTGGGTATATTTTTGACACCCCTAGACGAAGGTAATATTGTTTCTTTTGGCCCCGTATCTTCTTGGTCAGTTACTTAGCAATAAAGGAACAAAAATTGATCCGACATATATTCTCTTTCTAATTTTTTTTCTTTTTTTTTGTGATTACTTTTTTGAGTATACAATGTTCGACTGCTACAATTATTATAAACTAGCTCTGTTGAGCTTAAATATAGATAATTTGCTTAATTCATCTATTATTTTATGGGTTTGATATAAAATAATAAAATTGAGTCAATCAAGTTCTGATCATTTTTCTCTCACTATCAACTCTTTAAGCTAGTGTTTGATCCAAATATTCTTGATAAATAATATTTGAGTCAAGTTTTTAGTGAAATTACACCATGTGTTTGGTCTCAAGTTTTCTAAAAAATATTTGACTATTTCAAAAAATATAATTTATACTCATAAAGTTTTAAAAATTATTTTAAAAACTCATATATTTATATTATTATTGGGCAAAAAACTGAACTATACAAATATAGTACATTAATTACCACTACATAACAATAGTTTTAATTTTCACCAATATAGCAATAGTTTTTTTCAAAAATAGGAAATAATATTAATTAACAAATCAATAAATAAAAAAATAGAAATCGTGGTATTAATGAGCCACGATATTCTCAACCTCCCTGATTTTCTCCCAATCTTTTATATTCCATGATTTACTCAAATTGGTTACACAATTCTCTCAAATTAAAAAAAAAAGTTTTTTAATCAAAACAAAACTCTCTACCTCCCTATTTTGAAAGATTGTACAATTATGAATATCAATAGTGTTTCGATTCTAATTCAACACAACGAACGATGGGACACATGTATAATAAATCAAGAATGGATTTTAATCCGCAATCTAAACCTATTAATATTGTATATGATGGTGTATTTTATGTCACTGAAAAAAAACCAATTTGCGTGATTGGATTTGGGTTGATTAGAGGTTTAATTACTTTGTTAATAATTATAGTCGGGTCCCAATTCTCAAATTATAATTGTATATGATTGTGTATTGATATTGTAAGTTAAGTGTTATAATTTGTTTGTATTTGTTTTGGTGTATTGTGATGGTATTAATTGATTATACAATGAAATTCGTGATTTTATTTTTGTATATTAATAGGTAAAATTGATATTATATTTGTTGTTGGTATATTGGCGAAATTGGTGTATTAATGCCAAAATTTCGTGAATACTTTTTTAGTAGATGATTAGGTGTAATTGATATTGTATTTGTTGTAGTTGATTTGATGTAATTGATAGTGTATATAGATTGTTAATCAACATCAAATTTCGTTATTATTTTTTGGTTTATGTTCTGGTGTATTTATATATTTTATGACTTATATAATAATCAAATAACATGTTTTTTTTTTGGTTCATCTATTGGTATATTAGATAGTGTATTTTTTGGTGTAATTGACGTATGTAAACACCAACTAATGTGTTCATTTTTTGGTCCATATATTGATATATTAGATAGTGTGTGATTTGGTGTGATTGATAGTTTATTTTTCTGATGTAATAGACAGTGGATGTAATTTTGGTGTAATTGATAGTGTATTTTTCTGGTGTAAGTGATGTATGTAAACACCAACTAACTTGTTATTTATTTGGTTCATCTATTGGTATTTTATATGGTGTATGTGATTTGTTGTATAAACACCAACTAACGTGTTAGTTTTTGGGTTCATGTATTTATATATTAGATAGTGTATTTTCTTGTGTAATTGAAATATATAAGCGTCAACTTTTATGGTGTTTAAATATATCTATTTTCTGGTGTAATTAATATAGAATGTTAAATTTTTATAATTACTAATTTAGTATGGTTTCAAATGGTACGCGCATCAACAGAATATCTTCGTAGAGTTATAAATGGTGCAAAAAGATTTATTGTATATGTCTAAATACTCGAATGTATAGTTGTGAAAGATTTCAGCATGATGAGATTCCTTGAAGATTTATGTTCAACCTATTATAGTAATAAGAATTATCAAGATACTTATGCAATCTCATTTGAACAATTGCCTTGCAAAAGCACTTTGGATATTCCATCACATGTTATAGAAGAGACAATGTTACCGCCAATTGCAAGAAAACAACCAGGCAGACCATCAAATAACGATCGTAAGAAGAGATTCAATGAAGAAAAATTCAAAAGGTGTAAAGTCACTCATAATAAATATGATACATCAGAGTATAACGAAAAAATATGCCCCAAATTTGCGGCTCAAAATTAATATTGGTTTTTTTTTTTTTTGTTTAAACAAGTATATATTTGAATCTTTTGAATTTTTGTTGAAATATAGATGTTTTTAATGAATGTTAATTGTAGTTTAAACAATATTGGTTAATGTTGATTGGCTAATTTATATTATTGGTGTATTGCCTTTTATATCGTTGGTGTTTGATTGTTTGTATAAAAAAAATTGTGAAAAAATTGTTGCACAAACTATTATTTGTATGATTTACGTAATATTAATGTAATATTTAAAATAGATTGGCTAGTTCAAAGGCTCAGTTCATAATATTGGTGTAATTACTGTTGTAACATTGGTAATAGTATATCGGTTTAATACATTGTTATTTTTTTGGTGACATAGATACTAATGTTTAAATTAATTGGTGATATAATGCCTAAATTGTTGTTATTATATATCAACCTCACATGATGAATATGTAAAACAACTAATTAGCTTAAACAAAATATTTTGACAGCACAATGACACATTTTGACAATATATACATAAACAAAATTGTATGTATATGTCAGTTAATTAACCACAATATAAGCACCAAACTGAAATATTCTTCGTAATATTAGTGTAAAATGTAAGTGGTAGTATATTAATGGCTGAATTGTTGGTATAATATACCAACCTCATACAATGATATCTATACAACTAATTAACTTAAAAGAGGTGGTTTGACACAACAATGAACACAATATCTTGAAATCATATACACAAACAATTAAGAACCTAAACTGATCAAAATACATAAAGACACTAAAACTAATACCGAACATGCCAATTAAAGTATCTTTTAGTTAATTAAACACAATATAGGTATCAAAACTGATCGAAAATACATTACCGTTCTGCCTATTATATTAATGGCTGAATTGTTGATATAATATACTAACCTCACACAATGAATTATTAAACTTGACAATATATACACAAACAACTAAGAACCAAAACATATCGAAATACAAAAAAAGCACCAAAATCTGATGAAAAATACCAATTAAAGTATTTGTCAGTTAATTCAACGCAAAATAAACATCAAAACTGATTGAAAATAGTAATTAAGCTGATATCCAAAAGTGTAATAACAACATTTTACAAAGAACAACAATTCAATAACCATATTTTATAAAATTCTTTCTTAACATAACATGCACTTTTCAATCCCTCCCTTTCCGAATCAACTGACCACCACTTTCAGTTGATTCACTTTCACTAACAGTACCAATGTCAATCTTCCTCTTTTCGTAGTTCCAAAGTAATGCTTCATATCTTCAATGAAAATTTGCAGTATAAAAATTGACGTTGAAATGTTCATATCTCCTCAACAAACAAACTTTGTGAAAGCACAAGTATTCAAACCACAATCACTATAAAAAAAATAGAGCAATAATCAGAATCCAAACATTTTATAGTACCAAACTATTAAATAAATACAATATACCTACATTGATTCATCAACAATTGTCATTGGATCTTCAACCAACAACTATAATTGATTTATTAAGCCTAAAAAAATTTCTGGGCTTCCTCCTCAAATTTTAACCGAACTATGAAAATATAATCTTGAATGATGAACTTAAGCGAAAATAAAAAAAAATGGTGCAAGTGATTAACCAATGAATATGAACAGAAGAGAGAAGGACAATGACTGAAATTTCTCTCAATGAAAATTTAGAAAAGAGTGAATTGTTGGAAACATAAAAAGTTTTTACTTTACATTGATTGAATAAAAAAGGAAGAAAAAAAACAATAATTGAAAAGACAGAAACGTTTACATTAAGAACTCTAATTGGGGAGATAAGTAAGGCACATAATCCCAAAAAGAGGAGAGAAGAAAATTGCAATTAAATAATTAAATTAAAATCGAAAATTAATTAATCTGCTATGTAGGTAATTTATAAACTACGTTTGTAATTAAATAAAAGTATGTGTATATATTGTTAATAAAAGTCTTAAGTAGTATATTTTTATAATTTTTCCTTATTATTTTATAATGAATATGTTCGGTTAAAAAAGATGACGGAACTACTCTGTAATCTTTTTTTCGAGTGTGAATACTCCACCAACATATGGGGTTCAATACTCTTAACATGGATAAAAGGGCCTAGACAGATAGGAAATTGGGAGGATGAACTACAATGGGTGACAACTAGAGGCCATAAAAGTAGACCGCTCGCAGAAATATTGGGTTGGTTGTACGCAACAAGTGTCTATCATATATGGAATGAAAGGAATTCAAGACGATTCTCACAACAGCACACACTTGCTGCCAATCGATTAAAGAAAATTTGTCTCCAACTGCACACCAAAGGACATTTGAATCTGAAGTGGAAGCCAATTCTTGATCATTTGAATGCTTACCATGTCTAGATAAAAATTTTCTGTAAATATAATATATAGATAGTTAGTTGATCTTTCGAGGACTAATTCTAGAGTCCAAACAAACTAGCAGTGTACGTATGCTATTTGGTTGAATGAATTATTATTTTTTACAATTTCGCCAAAAAAAAACAATAACAAAATAACAATATAGGCAAGATAGTACATTAATCGCATACTCAAATTTTTCATTGATTCAGTTATAATTAAACTCATTAAACACAAATTGTTCTTTTTATTCAATTTTATCACTCAAATTAGAACTCAAACTTTTTCGGAGGAGGTAGTAATAAATATTAGTTGGAATTAATAAATAATGGGTATTTTTTATAAAATATAAAAGCTTGGGATAATTTTTAAATTTTTTAAAATTCCCAAATATTAGAACTTGACTCAAATACTAGTTTTTTCTTCTAATATTTGGGAATTTGATTTGCCAAGTTATATAGCCAAACACTACTTCCCATGTTTTCCCAAAAAATTTTCCAAGTATTTTTGGGGTCAAACGAATCCTAAGATTTCTTTTTTTCTTCTTTTAGGTTTCAAAGGGTTCACACTTCAATAAGTTTTAGCTGATTTTTTGTTATTTTAATACTAACTAGTTCTTAAGCACGTGTATTGTCCATGTATTTCATGCTACATCATATAAATACTTTAAAAGATCAAGAATTTGGACTAATTTTTTTAGCACAAATAATAATGCAATTTTTTTTATATAGAAAATAAGAAGTATTATAGAGAGAGAAAACACACACAAAAAAATAAGAAGAAAAAAATTCAATGAAAAATAAATTAAGACAAAAGAATAAAAAATTGAGCCCACTTAACTCCTCTATTTATAGCCAACAAAGGGTACTATGAACATGTTTTTATTGTGCCTTATCAGAAAAGTCGCAGCATTTTAGAAAAGTCATAACCCTTCGAAAAAATCGCAGCTACTCGAAAAAGTACAACCCGTCAATGTGAAAAGGTGTTTATTTTAAATATAATATAATATAAATAAGTATAAATATAAAAAATATATATAAGATATACTAAATTGGGTGTTTTTAGTTGGGGTACTATAGTAATTTAACATTCAACTTAGGGGGTGTTATAATAATTTAACATTCAAGTTGAGGAGTTTATACTTTGAAAGAAACATGTTTAAAAGTGAAAGGAAATTTTCTATTTATAGTAAAAAAAGGATAGTATGAAATATGGACATATCACATATGCTTATCGTGTCTTGTAAGAAAAGTCACAATCTTTTGGAAGTCACAATTATAGGGAAAGTCACAACGCTTTAGAAAAGTTACAATCCTTCAATATGAAAATGTGTCTACTTTTAACATATTATAGAGATATATTAAATTGTTGTTTTTTTAGTTGGGTATTATAGTAATTTAACATCAAGTTAGAGAGTGTTTTTAGTTGGGGTTATTATACTAATTTGACATTCAAGTTATGAAGTTCATATTTTTAAGGTAGTATAGATATAGTCATATAGATTAGAGATCTGTTTACTGTTGGATTTTGGTTAATTTCAACTGCGCTTGGTTTTAAAATGGATGATTTGAAAATAGAGGACTATTGTATTGAGAATGGGCAATCAACTACTGCTTCAAGCTCATCGATTTCTGAAAATAGAGCAACTGATGTACTAATTTTATGTCTTTGTTTTGTAGATTTTAGCACTTGTTATGAATCATAATAATGAAGCCTCTATTGCAGAGGCTCGAGAAAGTTCTACAAGTTCATCACAATGAAGGAAATTTTTTTTTGAAGCATGCATGAATTTTTTTTGAGAAGTTTCCATCAGATATGAATGAAGATTATAGATTACGAGTAAAATGTAAACATGTGAACTTGTCTTGCTGCATAACTCAACTTTAGGAACATTAAATTTGAATCGACGTCACTGAAAACACTAAAATGAGGCAATCAGTCAAGGTACATCAGTAGATCACGAATAATATCATGAAAAGATAATCATGGCTATGGTTAGACATAAGTATCTGTTTAACTTTGTGAAATATCAAGGGATTAGAAATATTCATGTTTTTTTATTCTAGTGTCAAAATCATTTCAAGAAATAATACAAGAGCTGATGTTAATAAGTTGTATGAGAATCATAAAGAAATAGTCTTTGAATGATCATCCTGATATTCCTAATAAAATATGTTTGAAATAATACAAGAGCTGATGTTAATAAGTTAGATTTTTTAAAATAGAGTCTTGATATTTCATCGTGTTCCTCCTCCCCCATAGTGATCCTATTCTAGGTAAAAAATTAATTAATATTCTTACAGAATGGAGAATTCAAAACAAGATATTTTGATAACTTCAGATAAAGCACGCTATAATGAAGACATCTCATATTGATTGATAGAACATTTTAAGTTGATGAATCCTTTATACTTTTCGATGAAAATTTTATGCATATTCGATGTGCAAATCACATTTTGAATTTGATTGTTAAGCCACGTTTGAAGATAATTTAGACTTTTGTCACATACTTAGACTTCTTTTAAGAACATCATGTAGCACTTGACAACTCGATTACAAATTTTTCACGATCTTGCAAGCTCAAGTAAGCATTTTAATACTAGATCACTAAGAAAATAAAGAAAGACACAAGAGAATTTCTAATAAGGCTTTTATATTTTTTGGAAAATTGCTTGATTTTTTCTTGAATATTTTACAAATGAATGTCTTCTATTTATACTACTAAATTAGGAGCTAATATGCAAATAATAACTATTATGCAAGTCCCTACATATTTACAAATAAGCCTCCATTCTAGAATCACTACAAGAAAACTGCCCAATAGCGAAGGGAAAACTGGTCGCGATAAGTAAGAATCTGGTCCCAAAAAGGACAATAGCGACCAGCTGCACTTGTCCTTATAGCCTTAGTCTCTAAGGACCTTTAGGGATGAGATTATCGGGCCGGTCGCTGATTCTTTTTCGGGACTAGTATAATACTGGTCCCTAAAATACATTTAGGGACCATATATCTGGTACCTATTCACACACATTGAAATTGAATTTATGATCGTTAAATCATTTTGCGACTAGATTCTAACTAGTCCATTTATCATTTTGGGACGACTTCTATGCTGGTCCATAATCATTTTGCGACCAGTTTGAAGCTGGTCTGTAAATCAGTTTGCGACCAGTTTGAATCTTGCTATAAATCAATTTACGAAAACTTTTATGCTGGTCCATAATCATTTTGCGACCAGTTTGAAGCTGGTCTGTAAATCAGTTTGCGACCAGTTTTTAGCTTGTCTATAAATCAATTTACGAAAACTTTTAAGCTGGTCCCTAAATCATTTCGGGACCATTTTGAAGGTGATCCATAAATCATTTCGCAACCATTACAGATTTCCTACTCAAAAGGATTTTAAGGATTTACAATCTAGTACTTAAATCACATTGCGTTTGCACCTAGAAAATACGATAATTAATATAAACTTGTCGCTTTCATATATAATATATAATGTAATTACAAAATAAGGTGAGTATAAGGCATCTGACTATATACAACAATGAGGTAAGCTAGTTACAACATTGTGATCATGAATGCTTAGAAAAAAAATCATATACTAGCCTTAAACTATAATCTAAAGTTGTCTTCACCTTCCCAACAAAAAATGGTCAATCTATATAATGTTATTTAACATCGGCTTTTTGCAAATTTCAACATCCAAAATCTGTAAAAGAAATAAAACTTTCATTTAGAAAACCTATATATAAAGATAAACAGAAAGATGTGATTAAATTAAATAACAATTTCTGCAGCAGCTGTAACACTAATTGCTGCAATAGTTGAGATTTTGATGGCCATTTTTTGTGGGAAATTGTTGCACACAATATAGTGGTAGCAACTGCAACACTAATTGCTGCAACAGTTGGAACTTTATTGGCTATTTTATTTTAGGAAGTGTTGAACATAATATTGTCGTGATCAAAGATTATATAGAAAAGAAGCTCAAGGAGAAAAGTATCCATGGCATCTGCAACAAATCCGCAAGACCACGGAGGAGCAATACGCCGCAGAAGCAGAGGTAAACAACCCCCTAAATACTTTGACCAATATGTGGTCCAAAATGCATGGCAAGGACCACCTGTGCTAGTACCTTTTCCAGCAAGTAGTGGTGCAAAGAGCTCTCCAGTCTAATACCTATCTATATAAGTAGAAGAGATACAACCAAAGAGAAGCAATGAATGAGTTGTCTTTCATATTTTAATTGTAATGCGAGTATCACTTAGTAAACAGATGTGTTATGCTGCACAATTAAGCTTGCTGAACCATGTTATATCATTGTACTAGTTGTTTCGTTTTATCTGGTTATGTTCTCTCTGCATTTACATGTACTATTATTAGTTGACTTTGAAGAAGAAAAATAAACTAAGCAGAATCCATTCTTATAAGCAAAAAAATCAAATCCCTTCCTTGCTCCCCCAACTCAACTAGAAAAAAAGAAATCAAAATCTGACAACCTTATGTCTTGAATAGAAACAACACAAAGGGAAAAGATGCCCCGGAAATTACTTCCTAAACAAAAGCTTAGGAAATATATAGAACTGAATAGCAAAATGTACTAATTTCTGGAAGTCAAGATGCTATCACTTCTTCATTGTCATTTGTCAATGAGAAAGATAAAAGAATAAAAGGGCTATTGCAACATTTATTTGTGAAGGTTTTACAGAAATAAGATAAGACCAAAGCAAAATGGATTTGAATATATAGGGTACTTTTGGAATTCCTCTGCTGTTTTTGGGCATGTTATTAATGAAGCCTTTTATATAGTTCCATAACTTAGTCTAGTGGTGAAATATAGGTAGGAGCCTTAGCTAATACCTTGCCACACCCAGGACGTATTCTATGGACAAATAAGTAGTGTGTTAAGACTTAAGAGCATTAAGTTTCCAGATATTATCTTCCTAATCTATTGTAGAGCAAAGACAAATATGCTTCTTCTCATGTAATTAGTGATTGATACATATCCCACTTTGCCTGCTTAATCAGAACCAATTAAGGTTTATCTAATATGACATAATGTCTTTCATTCCGAAATCTGCCCTGTTAATTTCTTTTGCAAAATATATGAAAGACCTTGATAGTTTAGAGAAGGAAAATAGTATACGTCCAAACTCTGAAACAGACGCATATATGAAGGTTTGATTTGAGTTTCTCTATCTACCAGGCTAGTTCACCCATGTTATATGGAATCTCATGATGTTTTATGTCATTTTCATGTTGGTATTTGTTGCAATCAATAACTGGTCAGTCATCTTCTGTTAGTGGTAAGAAGCACAACGTGATTACATCTTGAAAGTTCTTGGTTTAGATGTATGTTCAGATACAATTGTTGGCAATATTGACATGATAAGAGGAGTTTCAGGTGGACAAAGGAAGAGAGTTATGACACATATATCCTCACACTCTTAAATAATTCTAGTTGTAATGGAGCAAATATTGACCTGCAGAGATTATTCATAATTTTGGTGTTAATTGTAAGGCAAATTAAAGTAACCTATGCATAATTTTTGTCTATTTATAAGCTGACATGTTTCCTTATAATAGTTGGGGTGCTTGAACTAAGTGAGATAGCCTGAAATATCAGAATTCACCCTATAAATTCTGATATTTATACAACTTTCAGGAAAAAAAAAGAACTGGAGGATGAGAAAAAGAATAAAAACAAAGGTGAGCAGATACAAAAAGAAGATGCCAATAAACAGAACAAGGCAAAGGACAAGGAGGAGGATCATCATCCAACAAACAGGAGCTTCAGAAACCAAGAGCAAGCAGACCAACAACAAGAAGAAGGATGGAAAACACAAAAGAGAAAACACAACAAGCAACGATCAGACAAAGTGCAGAAAACAGTCTGGAGGCCAACTTCACCACAAAACAGGATGACAGGGCAGCATCACCAAAAAGCAACATAACAAGTAGGTACAACATCTAACTCTAATAAAAAAAATTTATGCTAACCTAAACATGCATGAGCATCAAATGGAAAACATGGATGAGGCCACCACAAATGGAGGGACACCACCACAAGGGGTACACACAAGAAATAAGACAGATTCTAACCAAAATGTACAGACCAAACAAGCTGGAAACAGGAAGAAACAACCCTTGTTAAATCATGATATCATTTCTTTGGTTAATCCTTTTCTTCTCCGTCTTTCTAACAGTTATAGTAAGTTCAATTTCTTAACTCTTCCTAACGTCATACTAACTAATATCACCATATGAGGTACTCGATGACTACACAAGTTAGAAACATATTGTCATAAAATAGTCTGAGTTTCCAGTCAACTTAATGTTGCTATGACGATTGTACAGTAAAACATCAAGAATTACTTATATTGTGACGAGTAAACTGTAATCGCAAACGAAAATTTACAAGGAACAAAACTTAGTAAAAAATTTAAAGTTAAGAGAGGAAGAAGAACTTACATGTTCTAAATGAGTTTGTTATCATCACTTGAAAATCCTTAAATAGCCAAAAGTCCATTTTCTCTGTAAAATTTTATCACGAGTTAGTGTGCTGAAAAAATATAGCATTATATTGTACATGTTCTAAACAGGAGGGAAAGTTTAAATGTATTCACAAAAAGAGGAACCACTACATGTACTGTATATGAATACATTTTCATTCTCACATATACAACTAGGAAAATGTAGATATTCAACTTTTAATAAACATAGGACTTACACCTTACTCGAAGCCACTCTGAACGACTCAAGAGAAATTGATTTGAGAAACAATTTTTCTTAGTGTGATCACTCTATCATTGAAATTACCTTTTGGTATTTGATCGATAACGTTTGTAAAAATATCCAACAGATTGATATTGTTTACCAAAAAGATTGTTAAATTACATTTCTTATTCAATTTCACCTTTTGTTTACCAAAAAGATTGATATTGTTATGTAATACTACAATGTATCATTCATTCAGGTACACCACCGGATATGGCAGATCCATTACAACCACCATTCAAGACTTGTGTGGAAGAAGAAAAAGCCACCATAAATTATTTGTTGGATCTTTTTACAAATGTTATCAGAAGCAGAAACTAGAAGAATCTGATATTCAAGACTTGTGTGGAAGAAGGAAAAGCCACCAGAAACCACAGGATATGGCATATTCATTAGCTTTGGAGAAGCAGAAATTAGAAGAATATGATATTGACAGAGCTCTTCGCAATATTTTCTCCATTAGAATGAGGTAGGACTATTCAATAGTGATCCAAATTTATAGACTATTTATCATTCTAAAATTTATCAAACGTGCAAATATATTTTAAGATAAAAAAACCAGCAATTAATAGCTTTGCTACGCAGAACCAGCACAATAAATTGATGTTTTAGGTAAGTTTTTACTCACATGGTATAATCAAGGATCTGAATAGTCATTCTCTTGAATTGGAGGCTGGTAACTAGGGTTCAATTGCTTCAGTTCTTTCATATCATTTTGGAAGTTAGACATGCAATCCTTTAAAGACTGATTTTCATTTTGAGTTGAACGTAGCTCAGCCAACAATTCAGCTTTTGAGGAAGTCCCACCTTTCAAATCTCTTGCTTTTACTCCACCTCCAAAGCCAAATACATGACTATGACTTTGAGGTCCAAAGCATTTCTCAACAATTTCTATGATAGAAAGTGATGGTTCAGACTCCAATAATTCTTGAATTTGAGCCTACAAAGTGTATAGAGGAGATTATTTTTTCCAGATCCCATAATAACTAAATGTTAAGAACATGTTCAATTACCCAAACGCACATGCTTCTCGATTGTTTCAGAATCAACAAGTGTGTTATTCTTCTTGCGAGTCTCGTAAAAGATAGTTGCCAAATCTGGTGGATTGCCATCTTTTCCGCCCTTTACATAAAAGTAAACATGTCAAAGAACGGTTCATCAATATTAAGACAGAAAAAGATTTGATGATAACACCTTTTGATAAATAATCTCTCTAATTGGCTTGCTAACAAAATGATGAAGCATCTTCAGCTTAGCTTTATTTATTGCGTTTCTATTGCTTCTCACCTATATTTGAGTAACAACATTAAATTCAAATGTTATAAATAAATTATCAAAATGAAATCATAGTATGAAACAAATTACATAATTAGGCAATATGTTAAACCTGGAAATCTTTTGAAGTAAAATGTTCTTTTACCAACCACTCCCATTGCTTCTTTTCTACCCCCTTAGACATATTCTTAAGAGCCTCTTGGATAGGCTTACCTTTCACATAGTTTGCATGCAATTGACCTCTCCATTTATTCCATAACTCTTTCATCCATCCCAAAACATGATCTCGATGACTATTCATGTCATCACTATCAAATTATCCTACAATGTATCAAATTGAAATAGGAAGGAGCACACTAATTAAGCAGCGAGAATTGTATTAAGAAGAGAGTAGCCCAAGAAGAAATTGAAATACTTAATCCAATTACCTTAACAACAGCCCACATGTGATTTAACTTTTCCTCCTTAATGTGTTTCCATGATGATACTCCCAACGGACATATATTACGATCACGAACTATTTTTTCCAAGTGCCTCGAAAATAGATTACTATTCTTCCTAGCTGTTAGATTACTGTAAAATGTCACTTTTAGCTTTTGTCCAATATCAAGCGATGCAACTTCTTTGCACTTGTTACTTCCTCGAACCTTTTTATCCATTCCAGTAGCACATGAACCTACATTTACATAATTTATAAATGGTAGAAAATATTGTACATATGATAAACTTGTGATCAAATAGATTTTAGAAATGAAAGCATACTTGTTTCAACTGTTTGGGCAGACTGTCTAACTTGATCAATAGGAGAAATTGGAATATCAGAATGCAAACTCTCTTTCTCATAAGCCAAGAAAGTTTTATCTGTTGTTCTCAATCCTTGAGAGAAACCTAATGCAAGAAATTATATCAGTAAAATTACTTGAATTAAATTAAATTAAACTATGAAAAAGAAAAAAAATTAAGAAATCAGACTTGTTTCAAATGTTAGGGTAGACTCCATAACATCATCAGTAGAAAGAGAAAATGCAACATCAGTTTGCATATGCTCTTTCTCAAAAGCCAAATTTTTTTTATTCATTGTTCGCATTCCTTGAGAGAAACATAATGCAAGAAATTGTATCAGTAAAAGTACTTAAATCAAATTAAATTCAATTTTGAAAAAGAAAAAAACTTAAGAAATCATACTTGTTTCAAATGTTGGGGTGGACTCCATAACATCATCAGTAGAAAGAGAAATTGGAACATCAGCTTGCATATGCTCTTTCTCAAAAGCCAAAAACTTTTTATTCATTGTTCGACATCCTTGAGCAGCAGAAGGTGTTGACATACTTTGACTAACATAACAATCATTTTGATTGAAAGATCACCCCTCATTTTCAGAATCTTCAATTGAGCACATAGATTTAAGCCCTTGAGACTTCCCTTGAGCACCTAGTGCAAGAAATCATATCAGATAAACATTAACAATAAATTACATGCAATTCTAAAACACAATATATTATAGAATCATACTTGATGAATTTGTTTTGATGTATTGCATAAGTTCATCAGTAGATGAAAAAGATCTAATATGTCCTTTCTCAACACTCAAGTAGGTTTTGTTCATTGTTCGTACTCCTTGAGCATTAGACATAGATCTAAGACCTTTTCCTCGTCCCTTTGCAACCATACCTAGTATAAGAAAATCAACAATAAAAAATTAGTATTAAAATTACTCGTACAAATTAATAACACAAATAAAAATAAAAACCCCTACTTTTTTCAGTAAATTGATTGTACTGCATAACTTGATCAGTAGATGGCGAAAATGGAACATCAGACGTTCTTGACACCCCTAAAGACAACATAGATTTAAGCCCTCTTCCTCGTCCCTTTCCTAAAGCACCCGGTGCCACATATGCATATTTGGTAGTAGCTTTCACCCTAGATGCCACCTGATTTTCATCCTTTGATGGTTTCATATCAAACCTACCAAAAAACAAAGACAATGTGTTAACAAAAAAATGAAAAAACATTCTAAAAATCATATAGTTGGCAAAAAAAATTAAGACACTATAAAAATAATGTACTAACAAAAATCATGTATCAAAATGTATAATAATTAATTTGCTAAAGCTTAAGGAGATACTTCACTTCAATCATTCTTTTTCGTTTATTTTGTGAAGAATTTTCTAAATCTTCAAATTCATTGTCCTTTTGTTGCACAATTTCATAGGAATCACGAGGTTGTACCTTTCTCGCTACACACCAACCTCTATTGGAATTATCATTAGCATAAAATACTTGAGAGGCTTGATCAGCTAATACAAAAGGCTCATTTATTTTCAGAAATCGCCCCCAATTTACACTTACAATGCCATACTCATCTATTTTCACTCCTTTTGTCTTATCATATGCATCAAACCATTTGCATTCAAACAATATAACTCTTCTACCCGTGAATTGTAATTCAAGAACATCGGTTAAAACTCCATAGTAATCAATGATCTCACTATGTTTATCAATTTCACCAACGACAACCACACCACAATTTTGAGTCCTTAAATTTTTATCATAATCTTCTGCATGGAATCTATATCCATTGACAATGTAACCATTATAATGTAATACATATTTAGTAGGACCACATGAAAGTGCGAGGAGATTTTCCATGATTCGACTATCATCTTCTTTATGCAATTGTGCAACCTATCAACAAGATAAAATTGATCACTTCTTAATGAGTAACTCAATATTAGATTTCCAAATTTGATGGGTATATATTACTCACCTTATCTTGAAACCATTCAATAAATTGTCTGTTCCATTCATCATCAGACAAGTGTTGAGTAGAATCTACATGAATTTGTGCAAACTCTCTACAAATTTAAATTGAACCACAAATGTCATACAAAAAAAAAATCCTAAAGAAACAAGTTAGTAAAGTATGATATGCATTATGTAGAAAAAAATCATACTCTAGAAATGGTAGAACTTCATCACAATTTTTCAGTATGTATATATGTGCTTGCTCTAATTCATTTTCTTCAAGATCACGCTGTTTTGGAGCCCCCAATGTTTTTCCAGATTTACAAAATAGAGATAATCCTCCATCAGATTTTTTCAGACCACCATCATAGTTTCGTTCTGGCCTATTAAATTTTGTGTCAATTGTATGCAAATATCTTGAACATAAATTCATACATTCATTTGCAATGTAACTCTCTGCAATACAACCTTCTGGCCAAGCTTTATTACCAATGTGAGATTTCAAAAAATATAACCATCGTTCTATGGGATACATCCATTGATATTGGACAGGTCCACCAAGCATAACTTCATTAGCTAAGTTGAGGCTCGAGAGATCTCGAGCATAATATACGCTACCCTCAGAGAGACTTTAGCCACATCTTAACCCGAATGAGGCGATCAAGAAAGTCGTGAATAGGCAAGTGCACCATGACATCAAAAAATGAAGGCAGAAATACCTTTTCTAACTTGCAAAGAGTTATAGGAATTTGAGCCTCAACCTGCTCCAAGTCATGAATCCTTAACAACTTAGCTCCAATCATATTAAAAAATAAAGACAATTCAATTAGTGGTTCACACACTTCTTTGGACAACATACCACGTAGTGCAAGAGGGAGTAAATGTTGGAGAAGAACATGGCAATCATGACTCTTTAAACCATAAATTTTGTGATCTTTCAAGTTAACAGACTGAGAAATATTGGATGAAAATCCATCTCGAACCTTTAAATTCTTCAAAAACAGGCATAAATTGTGCTTTTCTTGTGGAGATAAGGTGTAACATGCAGTTGAAACTTCATATTTTTCACCTTTCTGGATAGGGTGCAACTCTGGCCTTATATTCATTTCTTTCAAATCTAGCCGAGTATTAATAGTGTCCTTAGTCTTTCTTTTGGCATTCATAATTGTCCCCAAAATATTATCACATATATTTTTCTCAATATGCATAACATCCAAATTATGTCGCAACAAAAGAGACTCCCAATATGGAAGTTCAAAAAAGATACTCTTCTTGTTTCAATTATCTTTTCGACTATCATGTGGTATTTTGATTCTTTTCTCCTTTGTTAACTGCAACCCTTCAAGATCTTGAACTTGATGAAGAATCTCAATACCAGAACATTTTTTCGGTGGGAGCCTCTTCTCTTCTGTACCATCAAAGGACTTCTTATCATTCCTCCATTTGTGATTACGAGGAAGATAATGACGATGACCCATAAAACATTCTTTCTTACAATTGGCCAATCTAATTGTGGAAGTATCTTTGTTGCAACATGGGCATGCCAATTTTCCTCTGGTACTCCATCCAGATAAATTTTCATATGCTGAAACGTCATTGGTTGTCCATAACAAAGAAGCATGTAGCTTAAAATTTTGTTTGGTTGATGCATTAAAGGTCTCAATACCAATATCACATAGCTCTTTCAATTCTTCTATTAAGGGTTGAAGATATGTGTCAATTGCATCACCTGGACTATATGGACCAGGAATAATCATGGACATGATAAAGTTTTCTTGTTTCATACACAACCAAGGTGATAAGTTATAAGGAATAAGTACCAATGGCCAAATGCTATATGAGGTTTTTGCATTCCGAAATGGTTAAAAACCATCACTCGCAAGTCCAAGTCGAACATTACGAGGCTCAGTTGCAAATGAAGGATGAAGTTCATCAAATGATTCCCATGCCATTGAATCAGTTGGGTGCCTAATTATTCCATCATCAACTCTTTCGTCATGATGCCATGTCATTAGAGAAGATGTCTTTGAAGCCTAGATTTTAATGGAAAATAGCGTAAAATCTTTGATGCAACCTTTTTACCCTTTTTGTTCTTTGCTTCCCCGTTACGTTTATCACTTTCCATCTAGATTCACCACAAATTTTACAAGAATCAACTTAGTTATCCTTCTTCCAATATAACATGCAATCATTTCTACAAGCATCAATTCTTTCGTAGGAAAGCCCAAGATTCCGAATTACCTTCTTTGCCCATAATATGTATTTGGCAAATCGGCTTCATCTGGCAATAACTCCTTTTTTAACATTTTTAACAACATTGTAAATGACTCATTACTCCAACGACCCATACTTTTTATGTGAAGCAACTTAATCAAAGTTGAAAGTTTTGAAATTTTTGAACCTTGATACAGTGGCTTCTCAAAGTTTCCCAATAGGCTATAAAACTCTTTTGGCTTCAACATTTGGTTCCTCTTCAAGTGAATTATCACAATCAACATCTAAAGTGTGTCCATAATGATTAGGATAGAAATCTCTCAAATTTCTCGTATTTCATCCTCATTCTCACAATTTTCTACTTCATTATCATCTCCATCTTCACATTGTGATTCTGGCTCACCTACGACTTCCCCATGATGATACCAAAAGGTATAATTTTTAATCATTCCATATACTTTGAAATTTGTTATGACTGTCTCACGTGTTCCTAATGTGGTATTACAACATTTGACACACGAACATCGTATTTCATACATTTCTCCTGTCCTTTGAAAAGCATAATTCAAAAAAATTTCCACCCCTGATAAAGTAGGCCTCATTAAGTCGATCATCAACAAGTTGCATCCATTGCTTACTTGGTGCCATAACCTTCGATTGTATATAAGAGTTAGATCAATCATTCTTTAGGATAACAAATTTACTAAGATGAACATTACTTTCTATTAAACTAGTCAAATCATCCTAATAATTAAAAAATAAATATCTAAAATGGACTAATAACATCTATTCTTTTAATTAAATATGTGCTGCTATATATAATAAAACTAAAAGGTCTTAACAGATGCGACATCCTAAACCTACTAGCGAACTTCAAATAAAGACGACAAAATAGTCTAGATTTATCAAGAAAAACAACAACGAGACAATATTGATTTGTTGATTTATTAAATTCATTCATATTAGATCTATTTATGACAATATGCTTAAATGTTATTCATAAATTTATGTTTCAAGGCTACAAAGAGTTATGAAAAACATTCCAACTCAATAATAATAGTTTAGAACACTACACACTGCGAGTTAAACTTAACGGATCTAAAGTTTAATTTTCATCCACTTGAACTAATGAACTTTTTCATGTTTCACAAAGCTAAACTTATCAACAACTTCTCCAACAATTTTTTTTATCAAATTACACGAGGATCCAAACAAGTTCAGTAAACCATCTAGCATCTAATTGAAAACAACAACCACCAAAACAACAATGACAAACAACCACAAATTTCTAAGTAGCTTAAGATTTTAAAAATGCGCCACAAGTAGTAACTTTAGAAACCAATATGCAACACTAGTTGTAGTAGAAAATAACAATTAAAACAACATTTGAAACACCAAAAAAAGGAAACTACAATCAGATGCTTTATCAATGCTCATTCACAATTTCTTTTCTTTCTCGTCTAATCTTTTTACTGTTACATTATACTTAAAAATTGAATACAATAGTTATACAATAAAATAAAACCATTCAAATTCAAAGCACATAAATTGGGAACTGAATTAAAGACACTAATGGTAAAAATATTCTACATATTCATCACCTGATAGAATATTTTTTTTGCAATGCCAGCCTTACCAAAATTTTTTGGCAACCCTAGCAATTATACAACCCTAACAGAGAAAATCTTAAATAAACTCTCAAATATCTCCTCTTTGAACCTCAACCCCAAACCTTACCTATAAAACTATCATTTTCAGTCCTTACACAATAACAATGAGTATCTATAAGAGCCCAATAACATAAAATTCTACCAGCAGAAAAAAAAAAGGCAGATTTACAGAAAAAGAAGAAGGGAGAGATGAATCAGGAGGAATAAACTTACTTTAGAGGTAGATACAAGTTGTAGGTGAAACATTTTTCTTCCAATAATGCCTTCAAGATTCAAGATTTAGGAGATTTTTCTGCCAATAATTCCTTCAAGATTCAAGAGTAAGGAGACTTCAGAGCTATGCACAACGATTTAATTTGGCGAGAGAGTAAAAAAAATTAAAGTTACTTCAGCTTCAGCGATTTTGGCATATTGCTAGAGAGAGAGAAAAATCTAATACATTTATCAATGGATTTGGGGGTTTTAGGTTATTACTATAGAGAGAGAAATTTTTTTAGAGCCTTTTAGTTACCGCTCTTCATTTAGGGACGAGTTTATTTGTTATTAGAAAATATTATAGTCAAATAGAGACTAGTAAATAATATCATCCTTATAAGTCTATTTTAGGGACCATATTTATAACTTGTCACAATATTTTGGTCTTTAATAAGCCTTTTTGTTGTAGTGAATACTCTACATAATTAGAATGTTCTAAGGACTTTCCATAAAATTCTAAGATCTTCCAAGGAAATACTCCACATATCTCTAAAATATTCCATTAAGGCTAGCTTTATTCCTACGTAAGCTCTCCACATGGAAACCTTTGTGCCATGTGGCACTTATAGAAATCATGACGTGATGGGTCATGACACTTTGATATGTAACATTAGGAAAATCATAAAATATGTTAAAGGTTCTGAGGCAAAAAAAATAAACTTTTGTAGAGTGTATCAAGAACGTCGGCTAAAAGTTGAATGGGAAGGTGCGTACGTATTGATGAGATGGAATACCATATCCTTGATGCTTAATAGTGTTATTCCTTATCGTGGAGCATTTTTTCATTTCAAGGTACTTGATAACAAGTTTAAATGTTATCCTACACAAAAGAACTGGGTTGAAGCTAAAAGGATGTCACGATCCAAATTATGGGACCATGCAGACACCTACTTTAATCTAACTAGATAGGTTGATCCTTACCATCTTTTCTCATTTAATGAAAAATATTTAAATAAAGTTATCAAAACTGACAAGAAAAGCAAATAAGAAATTTCCTTTCAAAAACTTTACAAGAGCAAGGACCTAGTCTAGATAAGTATAAGAGCTTCTAACATAGTACAAACAATATAGAGTATAAATACACAAGAGACAGACACAACTTTCACTTGAGAACAAAGTAAGTAGAAGTTGATGGTATTGCCATCTCACGCTTCAAACAACCTTAAACAAACCTACACCAACAAAAGATGTATTAAGAATAGAATCAATACACCACACGTACATAATAGGTATTATAGGTCGACATAAATTAGATCCACATAAAAAAATTACAAATTCAATAGGAACCACAAGCATACATATATCACTTTTAGTTCCTCCTAAATTCACATATTACCCACTTACCTTAATCATTCGCAAAATAATAGAATTTCATTAATATTTTCTTAGCTCAACTACTAGCCTTGTCATTAATATATATATATATATATATATATTTCATAGAAACATCATTATTAGTCCCTTAACATGTCATTAGGCATGAGAAATGAACCCAACGTCACGAAAAACCTCATAATGGGGCTATCGGTCTAAGGGGCCGACTAAGGTGCTTCGACCGCGACCCCAGGTCAGACGGTATTACCCACTGAGTTTAAGCATATCAATAAGCGGAGGAAAAGAAATCTACAAAGATTCCTTTAGTAACAACGAGCGAACCGAGAACAACCCAGCCTTAGAATCGAGCGGCGCCGTCGTTCGAATTGTAGTATGGAGAAGTGTCCTCAACGGGGGACCGAGACCAAGTCCCCTGGAAGGAGGCGCCAGAGAGGGTGAGAGCCCTGTTGTGCCCGGACCCTATCGCACCACGAGGCTCTGTCTACGAGTCGGGTTGTTTGGGAATGCAACCTAAATCGGGCGGTGAATTCCGTCCAAGGCTAAATACGGGCGAGAGATCGATAGCGAACAAGTACCGCGAGGGAAAGATGAAAAGAACTTTGAAAAGAGAGTCAAAGAGTACTTGAAATTATCGGGAGGAAAGTGGATGGGGGCCGACAATGCACCCCATTCGGATGTGGAACGGTGACGATCCGATCTGCCGATCGACTCGGGGCATGGACCAGAGTGGATTGGGGGGGGAAAGCCCGGGGTCTCGATACGCCCATGGAACGCGCTATTTATCGAGGTTCCCCCGACCTTAGGATCGACTAACCCATGTGCAAGTGTTGTTCACATGAAACTTTTCCCCTCTTTGGCCTACAAAGTTCTCATTTGAATATTTGCTACTACCACCGAGATCTGCACCGACGGCTGCTCCCCCAAGCTCACGCCCAAGGTTTTGTAGCGACCGTCGTGCCTTGCTACTCATCGGGGCTTGGCACTTGCCCCGACAATCTGGTGTAGGTCGTGTGCTTAAGCGTCATCTATTTTTTAGGCTAGATGGCGCTTAAGCACGTGACCTACACCCGACTGTTAGAGCAAGTGCCAGGTTCCGATGAGTAAGAGGTTGCGACGGTCATTGCAAAACCTTGAGTGTGAGCCTGTGCGTAGCGGCCGTCAGTGCAGATCTTGGTGGTAGTAGCAAATATTCAAATGAGAACTTTGAAGGCCGAAGATGGGAAATGTTCCATGAAAATTACACTTGCACATAGGTTAGTCGATCCTAAGGGTCGGGGGAACACCAATAGATAGCCTGTTTTGCACGTACTCCGAAAGGGAATCGACGTGACGATTGACGACATATTAAGAAGTCTAGAGACGTCGGCGGAAGCCTCTGGAGAGAGTTATATTTTTTGTTTAACAGCCTTCCCACCCTGGAATCGGCTCAGTCAAAATTAGGGTCCAACGGTTGAAAGAGCACTGCACATCATGTGGTGTCCAGTGCACCCGGTCATACTCATAATCGAATGAGGTTTCCAAAGTGAACAAACTCTGGTCGACAGAATAATGTAGGCAAGGGAAGTTGGAAAAATGGATCTGTAACTTCGGGAAAAAAAGATTGGCTCTGAGGGCTGGGCGACATTGGTCGTGGCCTGCGCGCATCGGCCATGGCTTGCGCGCATCGGTCGTGGCCTGCGCGCATAAGCCAGGCGACATAGGACGTGGCATGCGCGAATCAGTCAGGTGACATAGGCCGTGGATTGCCAGCATTGACCGTGGCCTGTGCACATCGGTCAACTGACGTCGGACGTATCCTATCCGCATCGTCCGTGCTGTGCTCATATCGGTTAGCCGACGTTGGACGTGGCCTTCCCGCATCATCCGTGGCTGTGGCCTACACACACCGATCAGATGAAGTTGAACGTGGCTTGCCAGCATCGTCTATAGCTTACACACATAGGTCAGTCGACGTCGGACGTGGCCTGCCAGCATCGTCCGTGGCCTGCACACACTGGTCTGCCGACGTCGGACGTGGCCTGGCCGCATCGCCCGTGGCCTGCACACATCGGTCAGCCGACGTCGAACGTGGCCTGCCCACGTCGTTCGTGGTCTGTATTCATTAGACGAGCAACGTCGCACGTGGTGACATTGGTCGAGGTCTAGTCTATAACATATGGATGCCCATGCTGTACACAAATAAAAAAGTGTGAAACACCCTTCATGCATAACAACATATTCATCTATTTTCTATCATCTATTTTCCATCATCTATTCTCAACATTTTCGCCTTATGTGGTTCATTCGTACCAATCTTCATTACTTTTACGGTTAGTACGATATTGAAACATATTTTATTTGTACAAATATGTACTCTATCATTAGTTTCACATGTTTAGAAGTGTTTTCACTGAATTTTCTATAATGTTCGGTGACTCACCGAGACCTTTGTCACTCGCCGAATGGACTAGGCGACTCACCAAATGGACTCGGTGACTCGCCGAATCGGTTGGCGAGTTTATCTCCAATATTTTGAGAATTTTGTGTCATTAACCTTATGCAACCGTGTGTGTTTTGTTTCTGTGCTTTGACAGTTATGGTAAGACCCAAGTTCCAGCAAGAGGTCCAAAACCCAGGATGAAGGCCAAAGAGGTTTTGATAGCAGCGGAGAGCCTTCCCGAACTACTCGTCCAAAATCCACTCAAGTTGCAGAAGATTATGCCAAACTTTATATACGTGAGATAGTTCTTCTACATAGCATTTCTTTTTCCGCTATTTCAAATAGAGGTGAACAATTTACAGTGAACTTCTGGAAATCCTTCCAAAAAGATATAGGTATCAAGTGAGCCTAAATACCGCATTCCATCCTCGGACTAATGGATAGGTTGAACGCACTATTCACACACTTGATATATTGCATGGTTGTGTATTAGACTTCAAAGGAAGCTGAGATGATCATATATAGTTGATTAAGTTTTCTTATTATAATAGTTACCACATGAGTATTGAAATGGCCCTTTATGAAGCTTTATATGGGCGAAATTGTAGATCATATATAGTGCATACCGGTAAATACAGGCCATAGACGATGCAGGCACGCCACGTCTGACGTTGGCTGACCGATGTGTGCAGGCCACGGACGATGCTGGCAGGCCACGTTCGACGTCGGCTGACCGTTGTGTGCAGGCCACAAATGATGTGGGCAGGCCACGTCCGACGTTGGCTGACCGATGTGAGCACACCATGGACGATACGGGCAGGCTACATCCAACGTCAACTGACTGATGTGCACAGGCCACGGCCAATGCGGGCAGTCCACGGCCTATGTCGCTTGACCGATGCGCATATGACACAGTCTATGTCTCCTGGTTGATGTGCGTAAGCCATGGCCGATGCGCGTATACCACGGCCTATGTCGATTGACTGATACGCGCAGGCCATGGCTGATAACGCCTAGTCGATGCGAGCAGGCCATGACTAATGTCTCCCAGCTGATGTGCACATGCCACATCTGATGCGTGCATGCCTTGGCTGATGTTGTCTATCGTTGGCCGACGTCGATCGGCCAATGCGCACAGGCCACGTTCGATGCGTGTAGGCCTTGGATGATGTTGCTTGCCATTGGCTGACGTTGCTTGCCCGATGCGCACATGCCACGTCTGATGTGTGCAGGCCTTGGCTGATGCCACCTGCCGTTTGTCAACATTGCTTGCCCAATGCACACATGCCACGTCCGATGCGTGCAGGCCTTGGCTGATGTCGCCTGTCGTTGGCTGATGTAGCCTGCCCGATGCGCACATGTCACGTTCGATGTGTGCAGGCCTTGGCTGATGCCGCCTGCCATTGGCCGACATCGCTTGTCCGATGCACGCAGTCCTTTGCTGATACCACCTGGCCCCGGACGTGGAACTCCCGTGTTGCCTATATAGACCCATATAGCGACGAAGGTGTTCCTTCACGGAGTCCTAAAAGCAACATCCGTCGATCCTTGGTCAACATCGTTTATGGTTGAGACTAGGACGGTATCTGATCGTAGATATTACAATCAAATAACATTATTATTTTACACAATTCATTTCACAATTCACTAACGATTTAATTATTAGAAGTGTTATACTCATAACCCTTATCACTTGTCACGAGATACTCCACAGCCCCAAAAACAATCTTGTACAATAATATTTTGATTAATTATAAAATTTAAGACGATCACAATAATAAAGACACACACATAAGTCATAATTATTTCTTATGGCTTTCACGGATGTCGGTTCAAGGAGACCTCAAATTCATATTTTGACGGTTCCATTGCTTCTGGAACGTCGAGTATAATTTTTTTGCATATGTGGTTTGTGTACGGGGTTCCAAACGAATCTCGAGGGCTCTTTCGATATTTTTTGGCGAATATTGTTTCTGGTGCTGCAGTGTTCACTTAAGAGGAATTAACCCGATTCGCTTTAGTGATGATCGCTTAAGCGGAACTATGTTTACAAATGCGAGACTAGTCGTTTAGGTGGGGTTAGCTTTAGCGATGTTCGCTTAAGCGGAACTTGATTCGCAAAAGCGAGACCCCCAGCTTTTGCGGCGTGCGCTAAGTAGAACCTGGTTTGCTCAAGCGACACCTGAGAGGGTTTTGCTGCCATTTCGGGGCTTAAGCCTCATTTCACCATTTTTGAGTTATTGGAGCTTTGGGAGGCGATTTGGACTAGGTTTTCGAGTAAAATCTTTTGGGTAACGATTCTTAACTCTAAATCTTCAATTACCCATTAATTGTTTATGGATTTATGTTTTCAAATAAAGCTTTTGAAATGAGAAATTTGGGTTTATCTTCAAGAACCCAAGAATTTAATTAGTAAAATGGTGATTTTGAAGTGGTTTTGATTCCTTTTTTGAAACTATTTTCCCTAATGAGTTCTTAAAGCCTTGAATAATGTCTTCAAATATTGTTTTTTGGATTCAAACCTACAGTTTTATAGTGGTTTGGAGTTGTTTGACTCATTTCTCTATATAATTGAGGTGAGAATTATTGTTACCGATGTGTGATTGTGAATACTTGATTATTTTAGATTGTTTGACCTTAGAAGCGAATCATAAGGGGAATGCTCAACTCTTGGAGTGACTGTTTATTGATTTAAGGCAAGTGGCTTCTTAAACTTTGTATTCTAGTTGAATTCGTATACTTCCTTCGTTGCTTGTGTGCTAGGAGTAATGTGGATGAGGTGAAGGATTAATTTGTCCACTTGTTACATCTAAATGAATAAAAAAGGGTTGAAATGAAAAAGGCTATGTGTTGAATATGATGATGTGAGTTGCCTTAATGTAACCCTTGTTGATTGATTGCTGAAATGCTTGAAAGCATGAATGTGGACTTAAATTATGCAGATTGTTGTTTGTTCGTGTGGTGTGATATTTCTTGCGTGCATTGATTGTGAACACCGTGATGAGTTATGATGCCGAGGTTTTTGCTAACAAGTACTATGATGCCGAGGTCTTTTGCCGGCCAATGTTGTGATGCTGAGATCTTTGCCGGCGAGTGCTATTATGCCGAGGTCTTTGTCGGCAAATGCTCTTAGGCTGAGGTCATTTTCGGCAAGTGTGACTAGACCAGGTCATTTCTGACGAGTGTTATTATGCCGAGGTCGTTGACGGCAAGTGATATTGTGCCAATGAGAAATGGTTTCGATTAGAGATTTGATTATGTGACTTTATACCTTGATGCTTATGCGTGACTTGCTTGATACTTGAGATTGATGTACTTGTCTTATGTGACTAAAATACTTGACATTGAGATTGACTTATTTAATTAGTTTGATTGTTGAATTGTGAAGATTGAACTATGAGTATTGGGCCTTGTGTGTCGTGTATTGTAGAATTGCTAGGTTTGGCTGATTTCTATGCAGGTTATAGTTTGAAGAGGTTCGGTTGGTGAGTCGGGGGTATTCGTTTTCTAGCTAGTTGCTTTATGTTTAGTAGGTTGCTTGTTAGGTAACATGTTGTTGGTACTCACCCTTGCTTCTACACTTGTGTAGGTTCCGAGCCCGCACCCCTGTGATCTTCTCCTTCTTCTCCTGACAGTCGAGACTCGTGGAGGATTTGAGAGGTAGTTGCTTGTCATCCTGGCAGCTCTTCTTTTCCTTTTCTTTTTAAGCTCTGTTCTACTTGAGAAACAAAGACTCAGACTTGTATTTATCTTTCGAATTCTGTATTTTCATTCGGGGTTTGTAAACGTGACAACCAGGTTTTGGGGTATTGTTTAGAATGAATAAGTTTTCCACCTTTGTCTTGTTCCGTCTCATTGCATTTCTGCTTTTTCTTTTGTTTTCGTTGGGTTGAGGTGGGTTGAGGCTGACTTATCTTGGTGGGAATATACAAGTGTCATCACGTCCATTTATAGACTATGTCCGAAGACCAATCGATATATTATACAACTCATATCACATATAAGGGACTATGCAAAGTCTAACTCCAAATAAATCTGTAGTTATCAGAGTTTCTTTTAAGATCTTAAAGTAACCAAATCACATTTATCAATTTAAAGAAATTTCTCAATCAAGCTTGACTTAATTTATATATTAAGACTAACCCCTTCTCACTTAATTTTGTTTTCTTTCTTTTTCATGCTTTATCCCTACAACCCATACCACTTCATGAAAAATCTTGATGAAAACCTTACAAAACATGAATGAACAAAATTAAAAAAAAATCCACCACACCAGTTTTTTTTTTTCTTTTAATGACCCTTGAGGGGGTGAGGGGCTTAGCAACACCCCCAGGCCTTATCATAAATAAAAAGCAAAATTACAAGGAGGGGGGCGTAAACCTTACCTCCACCTATAGTGGTTCTGAGTTAGTTATCCTATTAAGGTTAACCTACTCGTCCCCACACCAGTTTTGAATAACATTATAAAAACATGAAAAAAAAAATATGAATTTATTTTTAAGAAAATAATATATATATA
>JAJOOH010003227.1:0-26258 GCA_029582605.1 Solanum gracilifrons | reverse complement strand
GATAGTTGCAATATAAGGAGAAAGTTTTCACATTGGTGGGAGAAGCCATCTTTTAGGTTCTTTTAAAGTCAAGCTCATTTAGTCTATTTAATTGAGTATATCTACTTATATATATTTAACAATATATATCACAAGGACTTGGGCTTAGGGCTTGGGCAGAGGCCGATCAAATTTTTAATTAAATTTAAAGATTCTTTTTTCGTAATTTCATAATTTATTTTGAACAAATTGTTTATTTAAAATTTGAATCTAATATTTAAGTTTTAAATTAAACAAAATAATTTACCTGTTCAGAAAGGAAACAACTAAAGGTTACGTTTGTTCAAAAAATGAGTGACTCTTCATGAAAAATCTCCTTATTAGATTTAATTTATAAATACAGAACATTTCCAAAAGTAGTATTCAATTGCATATATGTTTTATGCTTTGTTGTATCCATACAAAGAAATGCTTGTCATCCCTTAAAGAATATATGTCACGACCCAATCCACTGGGTCGTGCGGGCACCCACTCTAACACCTAAGTAGGAAAACCCTCATATCTGTCACGACCCAAAAATGGATGTGATCGCACTCGTCTTATCCTACCAAGACAAGTCAGCCTAAAACTCAACCCTTACAATAAAATGCGGAAATTTTTATAGTCAACTCAACAATACCCCAAAAATCTAGTTGTCACGTGTACAAGCCTATAATGTGTTATAACAAAATTGAAGGAAAATACAAGTTCAATTACATTGTTTCTAGAATAGAACAAGATCATAATTAAGGAGAACGAAGGTCCACTGAAATGAAAAACAACTACCCCACAAACCTCCACAAGAAGCCTCAGACAAGGAGAAGAGAAAATATCACAAAAGTCCGGGCTAGTAACCTACAAAAAGATGTAGTAGCAATGGGTGAGTACCAAACCACATGGTACTCAGCAAGTAAACTTCTAAACACAAGTTAATGGGATAGAATACGGGTACTCCTTACACCAACTGAACCTCCACAACTACAACCTGCATAAAACCAGTCCAACCTAACAGTTCGCAGTTACATAGTACCCAGCTTAACAACAATCACTTTAACAAATTACATATCATCAACAACAAACTCAATATTCATCAATCACAACTTCCACAAAAAAGGCACTCACAAATATCAGCAACACACAAGATCAAGTTCATCAAATAGAGGTAATCAAATATCAAGTACTTTTCAACCACAAGCAAAACACATAATCATCAAGAATGAAGGATGTCATGGGATGCAATGCAATATGACACCATGAAATGATATGCCTTAAAATACCAAGTACTCTCTCAATCGTATATACATGATACTCCTCGAAAATACATCGAGAGTTCATGACCCATGGAGGACTCGTGAGGTCCATATAACGACACGGACGATCTCCATGTGTTTGTGCGGATGATCTCAATGCACTATCATAAATCAAACAATCCCCAGCACGGACGATCTCCACGTGCCCAAATTATAATCATACTTGATCTCAACACGGACGATCTCCACGTGTTAGACCTTTACTCACAGTCAATCGCATGTCAATGCATGTGCACAATATGATATCAATAAAAGGGATATGCCTCTCAATCAAATATCAATATGATATGTAATCACCTCAGCTATCACAAGTATACAAATTCAATAAAGAACACAATCACACATAATAAATCAAGTGATCAGTTAATCACATTGCATTTAATTACCCCTTTTTCATCATTAGAATTAATCAATGTGGACAATTCAACCCATCACCAAATCTCATTACCCCCAAATACATATTACAAAGATATACACGAATTCCATACACTTAACAAGGGTTTAGAAATCCACCCCGTGACTTGAGTTTTCCCCTTCCGTTGGGCTTCCAAATCAATGCAATCTATTCAAATAAATCACCACAATAAGATTTTGAAAGTAACAACACCCGCATTACTATGTGTTTAGCCTTGACATAAAAACTCACCCAACTCTATAACAAGTTTCTAAATCGTGATGCCAACCAATAGGTCAAATCTCATATTTTCTAAATTTCAAGGCTAGGGTCAAGTTCCAATATCTCCAAATATCATGTATATAATGATATTCATATGATGCAATGCACCTACTTATTAAATTATATGCCTTAATATATCTCAACTTGAATCATAATATGAACTCTTAAGTGAAATGTATTAAAAATATCGTAAACTCGCGGTATATCACTCATCTTGAGCTAGGATTTATGGCTGATTGAAGTTGACCAAAACTCAACTTTTCCTAACTTAAATAAATTTCCAGATTTTTCATTATTTCCAAAAATGACTATTTCCAATTCTTAGCTTCTTCCTAGTTATTTCAAACTGTGAGATGTTAAAATATCTCCCCCTTGGGAGAATTCGTCCTCGAATGAGATTACTCTTACTAGGCTATAGGTGTAACAAGAAACAACTCAAACACCCAATCAAGCAATGCAATTAAAACATGCTAACTTACAAATTAAAGAGTACTAAGAAGAGAATTAGTACCTTGGTCTGAAATTTCTCCAGATTCGAAGAGATATGGATATCTCTTCTTCATATCCTCATCAGCTTCCCAAGTAGCTTCCTCAACAAATTGGTTCCTCCAAAGGACTTTGACTGATGCTATCTCTTTTGTTCTCAACTTGCGAACTTGGTGATCTAGAATCTAAAGCAGAATCTCTTCATAAGATAGGCTATCCTTGATTCCAATGTCTTCAGTTTGTATTATCAATCAAGGATCACCTATGCACTTCTTCAACATGGAGATGTGAAACACTTGATGAACCGCGGCTAACTCTTGTGGTAGCTCCAACTCATAAGCTACATTGTCAATCCTCTTGGATATTCAATTCCAATATACCGGGGACTAAGCTTTCCCTTCTTACCAAACCTCATAACACCCTAAAAGGGTGAAACTTTTAAATACACCCAATCATCTACTTCAAACTCTAACTCTCTTCTTCTAACATCAGTGTAGGATTTCTGACAATTCTCTGCCATTTTCAACCTCTCTTGGATCACTTTCACTTTCTCCATAGCTTGATGAACTAAATGTGGTCCTATCAACCCTACTTCACCAACTTCAAACCATCTAATAAGGCATCTGCATCTTCTCCTATAAAGAGCTTCATAAGGAGCCATTTGGATGCTCGAGAGGTAACTATTATTGAAAGGAAACTCAATGAGAGGTAGGTGATCAACCCAATTCCCTTTGAAATCAATCACACATGCCTTAAACATATCCTCTAAAGTCTGAATAGTGTGCTCTGCTTGCTCATCTGTCTGAGGATGAAATGTGGTACTTAAGTTAACCTTTGAACCCAAGCCTTTTTGGAATGACTTCCAAAACTGTGCAGTAAATTGCGCACCTCTGTCTGAAATAATGGAGACCAGAACCCCATGAAGTCTAACCACCTCTTGAAGATACAACTTAGCATAATCTTCTGTTGAATGGGTAGACTTTACCGGCAAAAAGTGGGGTGATTTCATCATTCTATCGGCAATCACCCAAATAGAATCATGCTACCTGCGAGACCTTGGTAAACCTGTGATGAAATCCATATTAATCATCTCCCACTTCCATTCCAGAAGTTCTATATTCTGAGCCAAACCATCGGGCCTTTGGTGCTCTACTTTAACTTGTTGACAATTTGGACACTTAGCAACAAATTCTGCAATGCCTTTCTTCATATTATTCCACCAATACACAACTCTCAAATTGCAATACATCTTTGTGGAACCCGGATGAATAGAGTATCTGGAGCTATGAGCTTCTTCCATGATCTTCTCTTGGAGTCCATCCACTATTGGTACACACAATCTTCCTTAATATCTGAACACACCATCTCCCCCTTGTTCAAAAGATAACATTTTTTTCTTATGAACATTTGCCTTCAATTCAAGCAAAATTGGATCTTGGTCTTGTTTTTCTTCATTTCTGACACAAATGAAGATTCAGCCCCATTCATCACCACTACTCCTTCTGTGGAATCCATTAGTCGGAGTCCCAATCGTGCAAGTCTAGGCACATCTTTCGTTGACTCTCTCTTTTCTTCCTCAACATGGGCGGTACTACCCATAGACAACCTGCTCAAGGCATCATCAATAACATTAGCCTTACATGGGTGATAAAGAATACACATGTCATAATCTTTGAGTAGTTCTAACCACCTCCTTTGTCTAAGATTAAGCCCTTTCTGAGTGAACACATACTGAAGACTCTTGTGATCAATGAATACATCAACATGAACACTATATAAATAATGACGCCATATCTTCAAAGTGAATACTACAACAGCCAACTCTAAGTCGTGGGTTGGGTAGTTCTTCCCATGAATTTTCAACTGTTTGGAGGCATAAGTTATAACTTTGTCATTCTGCATCAATACACAACCCAAACCAACTCTAGATGCATCACAATACACCACAAAACTTTGGAGTACCTTCTGGTAAGGCCAAAATTGGGGCAGTAATCAACCTCTTTTTCAATTCCTGAAAGCTTTTCTCACATGCTTCAGACCATTAAAACTTCACTGTCGTTTAAGTCAACTTGGTCAAAGGGGATGAAATAGATGAGAACCCTTCCACAAACCTTCTATAGTAGCCAACTAAACCCAAGAAACTCATAATATCAATTGGAGATGTGGGTTTAGCCCAACTCTGAACTACCTCTATCTTTTGGGTATCAACTCTAATTCCATCACCGGAAACTATGTGGCCCAAGAACGCCACAGACTCAAGCCAAAACTCACATTTAGAGAATTTAGCATTTACCTCCTTATCTTTCAAAGTCTGAAGGACTATTCTTAGATGATTAGCATGATCTTTCTCATTCTTTGAATAGATTAGTATGTCATCAATGAAGACGATAACAAACATATCTAAATAAGGTTTGAACACTTTATTCATAAGGTCCATGAACGTTGTAGGTGCATTAGTTAAACCGAACGGCGTGACCATAAACTCACAATGACCATAATGGGTCCTGAATGCTGTCTTGGAAATATCACACTCCCTTACTTTCAACTGGTGGTACCCAGATCTCAGGTCAGTCTTAGAAAAACAAGAAGCACCCTGAAGCTGATTGAAAAGATCATCAATTCTAGGAAGAGGATACTTGTTATTGATGGTAACCTTGTTCAACTTATGGTAATCTATACACATCCTAAGGGAACCATCATTCTTTCTCACAAATAAGACTGGAGTGCCCCAAGGTGAGACACTTGGTCGAATGGAACCCTTATCTAGCAAATCTTTCAACTCTGTTGGTGGCATTCTATGTGGCGAAATAGAGATAGGACGAGTATTTGGAAGAATATCTACGCCAAAGTTTATCTCTCTCTCAAGAGAGACTCCGGGTAGATCATCTGGAAAGACTTCTGGAAACTCTTTTACTATAGGAACTGACTGAATGGGAGGTACCTCAACACTTTAGTCATTAACTCGAACTAAGTGATAGACACAACCCTTAGAAACTAACTTTCTTGCCTTAAGGTACAAAATGAATCGACCCTTAGGCACTATTGAACTACTTTTCCACTCTAAGACTAGCTCATTAGGAATCTGGAACTTGACAACTCAAGTTCTACAATTTATTGACGCATAACAGGCATGAAGCCACTCCATACCTAGAATGACGTCAAAATCTACCATGTCTAACTCAATTAAATCAGTCATGGTGTCTTTGTGATTTATGGAAATGACACAATCACCATAAACTCGCTCAACAAGAATAGACTCCCCAACAGGTGTCGAAACACAAAAGGGTTCATAGAGTTTCTCACGAAGAACATCAAAACTATTTGCAACATAAGGAGTCACAAAACATAAACTTGCTCCTGGGTCTAGCAAAGCATAAACATCAAGAGTAAAGACTTTAATCATACCAGTGACAACATCTGGAGAGTTCTCTTGCTCTTGCCGACTGGTGATAGCATATAGGAGGTTTGTTCCTCCGCTAGTACCGAAAGTATCCCCTCTAGGTGCAGCTCTGTCTGGTGGAGCAACTGATGAAGACTGGGCTCTATTGCCCTGATTCCCATTACCTTGGCGGTTCTTAGGACATTTTCGCATCAAAGGCCAATTATGACCACACTTGAAACAGTCAGTAGAGCCATCACTACACATCCCTGAGTGGTTCCTACCACACTTAGCACATGCAGGAATCTTTGAACCCCCTTGTGCCATACTACCTTGCGACTGTGCAGGTCTAGCTTTGAAATTCTGGGAATTCTGACTATTGTACTCATATTTGTTTCTGGGTGTAGGTGCACTAGCAGATGATGGAGCAGGTCCCTTCTACTTATGTTGAATAGAAGACCGGTTTGCATTACTCCTTTGCTGCCCAGATTCATTCCCTAATATCTTAACTCACTTGTTCTTAAACTCTTCCTTATCCCCTGGCTTGTCCTCCTCAACTTGTTGCACATGGATCATCAGCCTTGCTATGCTCATGTTACCTATTAGAATGGTTGCCTTACTTTTCTTATTTGACAGACGAGGCAACCCAACAATGAATAAATTCATCATATCCCTCATGTCGGCAACCATCTCTTTGCTTCTCTTAGCTCACGGGGAAAGAAACACCCCATGAAAGCACTCTCAAAAATAGTCCAACTTACAATCGGTCACGCGCAAGCACAAGTTAGAAAGAAACTATATAGTGATAAAATCTATCACACAAAATAACTATGAAAGAAGTGAGATAGTTCATAAATGTTGCAGCCTCGTAATTATAGATGTGACACACTTCACACCGATAACTAGGACTCTACAAACACGACTTCATAAAATCCCTAGGACTCTTGAACTCTGTGCTCTGATACCAAGTTTGTCATGCCCCGAGCCTATACCCTAGGCATTGCCAGCACTCGAGAACCATTCTGGCCCCAAGCGAACCCTTGGCCTGGCTTACTTACTCAGTGGAAGAATTAAACATAAGAGATATAGCTCATGCAATAACTTGAAAGATAATAACTTAGCCAAAATGGCAACTCAAGTCTTAAACGTCTACAACTGAAATGAATAAGAGTAGAGAACTAATACTATATGTCTATGAAACCTCTAAAACAAAGATGGATGTCCGGACAGGACCCCCGATCATCCTAACAACTGAAAATTAGAAAGCAAGTGATAAAAAAGAGTCCTTCGGAAAGCAAGGAGGCTCACCAACTAACTCTGAGTGCTCAACCTGATCAACGAGGCGCTGGATGCTGATCTTGGTTACCTGCGTCTGCATCATAAAATGATGCAGGCCAACTGGCATCAGTACATTGAATGTACGAGTATGCAAGTTGGAATGCTAAACATACATAGGCTTGAAAAGAATCTGAAAGGAACACTTACCTTGGCTCTTCTCAACTCATGAATAACTTAACTCAATATAAAGCAATAAAACACATGCAATATATGTAAAACTTGTAAAGCAGTGGAAAACAACTTAATTCGTTAAAGAAATGCAATAACAAACTCAATATTACTTATATGATAAAGTAATATAGTTTTTGTGGGAGATTCTCTAACCGACAACCACCACTATGAGCCTAAGTAATGATACAACATCTTGCCCACGCTGCCAGAATTGTCCTATACTTTGTCGTCATATAGAACGCCTTAACTAAGTGGATCCACTATTCTATGCTAAAAGCATCTCAAGGAGTCATTTAAAAAGTATGATCCTTTACTACCCATGATGGCTGCATGGTTTATGGAGAATTGAGTTAATATGAACTCGCATCCCCATATCGATGCTCAATACTACCCAACATATACTTAGCTCATATGTTTTAAAAACAAACTTCTTTCTTTGGTTTAAGATAATTACTCAAAACTTAGCTTAAAAGCACTCTTGGAATCGATGTTCCCCTTTCTTGCTCAAATGTGAAAACATTTATAAACTCTTTGGGCATACATAGTTCCCTTATAGCTTTTTGAGAAATGAACTCAACTCTTTACTCTTTGCTTAACTTGAAACTTAAGTCTTAAAACAAAGTTAAAATGTTTGTGAAAGACTTTTGAAAACTTTATAAATTGTGTTTTGACTTGCTTCTTAACTTCTAGACTGGACTCTTAACTTCTCTTGACTTTGATCTTAACGTTCCTTGAATTAGATTCTGGATTAAAAGTTCATGATCTCATGTTTATGGATGATTTCATGATGTTTAGATGTACCTTAGAGGGTTGGAATCAACTAGAAAACATAGGTACATTGCTAAGGAACAGGTACGAAAAGATGGGGAACGAATGGGGAGAACTGGCGTCCCTGGCGCTCTAAGAGGCGCGGGGCGCCAGCCCTCAAATTTCAGAGAACAAGTTGGGGCTCTCTGGCTAGCGTGGTGCCCCAAGGGTGAAAGTTCAGAGCCCCTTTTGGGGGGCGCTGGCTGGCGCGACGCCCCACCCCTATCCCTAGGTTTTTGACGACTTTTCTTGCTCATTTTTCATCTCTAAACTTCAATGATTCTTTTCCCAAACACTTAGAATCATTTGTATCCTCAATATACATCAGATTCTACTCTAAATACACAACTAACAACATGAATCAGTCTCAAGAAAACTCCAACAACACAACCCACAAGAATTCAAACGAAATTCATCAAGAACTCAAGGATTTAGTTTCAAATCTAATAACTTCGCTGAAATTGAATCATGATTGGCGCGTGGGTGAACTAACCCAACGCTATGTGATCTCACATACCTTGTAGGGATCACCCCCGACGAAATCCACAAGCTATATCCTTACGAACGATGACCTTTGGCTCTTTTCTCCTTTCTTATCCTTTGCGTTCTTCTCCAAAAACCCTAACTCTATTTTTCAAAGGCGTAAACTGAATCCTATCAGTTTAGACCCTAAAAATATTACCAAAACAAATTAATTAAGTTGGGTAAGAAAAAGACCAAACTACCCTTCTAAAATCCGGATTGGACTTTCCTTTTTCGAACAGCCCAACTTTCAAAGGGCATAATTCACTCATACTAACTCGGAATCGCGCAAACTTGGCGGCATTGGAAAGATTAATCCAAGATCTTTCCAACCATATCTGGAAGTACACCTAAATAATCTTGAGCTAAGAGATATGGCCGTTTGAATTTGACCAAAACTCAACTTTTCCTAGCTTAAACAAATTTCCAGATTTTTCATTATTTCCAAAAATGACTATTTCTAATTCTTAGCTTCTTCCTAGTTATTTCAAATTGCGAGATGTTACACTTTTTGAGGAGTCTTCTGCAAATTCTAATAACTTGTTTCAAGACTCGAGCAAGTGAGTATGAGAGTGAGGAGAATGTATTCATGAGTCTACTTTGTCATCACGAGACCCTTCACATCATGAACCATAACTTTTTGAATTTGTAATTCACATTCAAGAGAGAGTTAAGAGTAGAGTTCAAGAAAGTCTTTGAGTTCAATTGTGAATCCTTTGAGATCAACTATTGACTCGAGCTACGCTTTGAGGAAGTAAGTATGAGAACGAGAAGAGTCGTATACACGAGTTCCATATCGTTATGTAGACCCTTGAGTTGAGTCGCTCATGCTCATAATTCCGCATGAACTCCAGAAGTTCAGTATCTTTGAGAGGAGTAGTATCTTCAAGTTCTAAGTCTTGAGTATAGAGTTCATAATACTTTTGAGGATTATATTTCTAATCATGGGACTACTACATGTTACCCATGAAGCCCTTGAGTTGAGTTGTCCATGCCCATAATTCCTCATGAACCCTTTAAGTCAAGCATTCTTAAGATGAGAAGTATCTTTGAGTCCTTGAGTTGAGTAGTTCATGCTCATAATTCCGCATGAACCCTCTGAGTTGAGCATTCTTGAAATGAATAGTATCATTGAAGTTCTTGAGTTCCAAGTATTGAGTTCTATCAATGGTTATTGAAAACGTTGAATTGAGTCGTTCAAACTTCACACCCATAATTCGGCATAAACCCTATTTTACGAAGTCTTTTACAAAATCCTTAAACTTGTTTTAAGACTTGAGTTTTGAGTTGAGTAAAGAGTGAAGTTCATTTCTTCAAAAAAAATATGGGGACTATGTATTCCCAAAGAGTAAAATGTTTACACATTTAAACACGAAAGGAAACTGAGATTTCTAAAAGAGCATCTGAGCTAGTTTTCAGTAAAGAGTAAACGCTTTCACAATTAAGCAAGAGAGGAAACACTGATTTCGCAGAGAGCCTTCAGGCTAGTTTTTAAGTAATTATCTCAAACCACAGAGTTGTGTTTTTAAACATATGAGCTAGTATATTTTAGGAGTAGTATTGATCACCGATATAGGGGAGAGTTCAGACGATTCCTAGCCCCCATAAATCGTGTAGCTAGCATGGGTAGAAAAGGGTCATACTTTTTAGATGATTCCTTAGTGCTTTTTAGAATATACTAGTGGATCCACTTAGTAGTTAGGTTCTATACCCCCGACAAGGTATAGGACGGCCCTGGCAGCGTGAGGCAAAACTTTGTACCATCACATAGCTCACAGTGATGGTTGTCGATAAGAGAACCTCCCACAGTTATATATTGTATTCTTATATACAGAGAGTTTACCTTTTATTTTCATATACAAGCAGATTTTATCTTGTATCCTTGCATACAAACAAAGTTATTTTGTATTTTTCAATACATTGAGTTACTTTTTACTATTTTAAAAGTGTTTCATATATTGCATATGTATTGTTACTTTATATTGAATTGAGTATCCAGAGTTGAATATACAGGGTTGAGTATCCAGAGTTGAGTACCAGAGTCGAGTATCATATTGTTGAGATTGAGCCTTATTTCACTGAGTTGAATATCTTATAATTGAGTTGAGCCTTATTTCACTTAGTTGAATATCTTATCATTGAGTTGAACCGTATTTTCTCTGAGCTGAGTTGAACTATGTTTCTTTGATTTGAGTTGAGTGAGTTAAGTTGAGTTGAGTTGAGTGAGTTGAAAAGAGGTAAATATGATTTTATTCCACCAGTTCAAGCTTATGTTATGCTTTAGAATTCCCCTTACATGCTCGTACATTCCATGTACTGAGCCATTTGGCCTGCATCGTTTCATGATACAGATACAGGTACTCAGGATCATCATAAGGCGCTTCGTTGATACTGCATGTAGTTCGAGTTAGCTATGGTGAGCCTCATTGCTTTCGGAGGGTTCCACTTATACTTTCAATTATATATGTTGTTAGGATGGCATGGGTCTTGTCCCGACTTCCATCTTTGTTAGTTAGAGGCTTCGTCGATAGACAATAGAGTTTCAGAAGTCTGTTCATTTATTTTGTTAAATGTTTTAAAGAATTAAGTCACCTATTTATGGCGAGTTGGATATATTTTTTAACTCAAAGTTATCTATTCAGTATTGTTCAAATTATCTTAAAGTTGAGTATTCGAATTTATTCGGTTTTTAAGCTTTTGCATGCTTAACTTAGTCTGCCTCTTGTAGTCAGTCAGGATGAGGGTTCGTTTGGGGACCAGCAATGGTTCTTGAGAGTCGTCCACGTTCAAGATGTAGACTCCGGTCGTGACCTAGACAAAGTAATGTGCTACCTTCTCTAACTTAGGATACCATTTATCTATTTCCTCTTTTTTGAGTTTTTAGCTTTATTATTTTTATTAATCAATTTATTTAATAATTAAATTTTTATTATTGCATCTAATTATATCCCATGAGTTACAAAAAAACCTATACCTATTTGCATTCTCTACTGAAGTAACATGTCTCATCAACTTCTCTCCCTAATTTTTTAATGCTTAACCCATCTATAAATAACACTTAGATATAGAAATGCTAGATGCTCATTTCTATTTTCTCCCCTTTTATTTTTATCTTAGTTAAAAAATGTGTTGGCTTTCAATGAAATCGTTGTCTTTTGATTGTTCATTTTAATTTTTGTTGGTTTTCTTTTCTATTTATTAGATATGTTAATAAACTAAATTTTGTTTGATTGATTTTCAGTAACACTTGGATGTGAAGGAAGAAAGAAATTAGGGTATCCAATTTCACCAAATTGCTGAAGCATTTGAGGTAAGTTTTTTTATTTATCACCAAAACTTTTTTATTTTATGTCTTTCATTCTGTCATTTTAATAGTGAATTAGAATGAGAAAACAAATGAGATTTGATTAATTTTTTAAAATTACAATTAAATATTAAACCAACTTATTAGTCAAGAATTTTATTTATAACATAGGGATAAAAGCAAAATAATATAAGAATTATGATCAGGATAGAACATATATGAATCTTTCTTCTTGATGTATGTGGCGTTCAATACAAAAATATATTTTTCTTTTTCATCTGATCAATTTCTATGGTGTGAATATATTTTGCTAATTACTTTTTTATATATTTATTTGTATTGTTCTATTTGTTGGTAAGAAAAAACAATAGTGAAATACTACCTCTTTATGGCTTAAAAAAATATTTTTTCCCTTAAATTTTTATACCATTTTATTTCTTAATATTTATGTGATATTATTTTTTTAAATCTAAAGTCATCATCTTTTCACATTCTTTTTCCCACCTCTTATATTTACATACATACGTAGCTAACATCCCCCAACTACTATTTATTATTTCTCTCCTTATTTTTCCTTTTTACAATCCTTCTTTCTACCTTCTTAACTTCATATTTATTTATACTTTAGATGTTCTAGCATTTTTCAATTATTTCTCTGTTAATTTATGTATTTATTTGCCTACTCTATGATTAATAAATTTTGTTTTTTTAGTATATATTTAAATTCTTTTCAGCTGAAATTACTGAAAATTATAGTTCTAATTATTATTATTTATACTTTAAAAAAATTCTACTTTTCATTTTCATTGATTTCATATAGAATGCTTATGCTTTTTAACTATATTTGTTGCCTTTTTTTTTGCTTCAATTGCTTGAATTATGCTTCGCGAGTAAAAAATTTATGATGTTTTCTTTCTTATTTTTTAGTTTCATTATTTTTTATTGTGTTTTTATTTTGTCGTGCATGTTGATTAATATGTGTATTTGTTGTACTTGAATTATTTTATTTTGAGATTATTGTTAAGTTGAATTGACATTCGTTGTAGTAATTATTATCTATAGAACATTTGAAACCTATCATACAGAATTGTAATTGATACGTCATTAAGTTTTGAATGAAGTTTGATTGCAAAAAAAATGAATCACTACAAAATTATTTCATGTCAAAATGAAATAGAGGTCAGTTAATTTTATATTGTATTAATTGTTTTTATTTATTTTACTTTTTGTGTAAACCATATATAAGGAAACGGCTATTGAAGGAATGAAGGACAATTATTTTTATATTTGAAAGATTTTTAAAATTTAATTTCTTTGTACCTAAACAATATGAAGGGAAAAAACTTTTGAAAGTCGACTTTGTTCTGTTGTGGAGATTTTTTATTTATTTATTTGTGATTAGAACTGTGGAGCGAGAGAACTACAAAGAATATTGAATATCTTATTGTCATGTATTTTTTGAAATTTTATATTCTATTCGTAATTACAGTTTTATAATAAAATTTTATGGAAATCTAGATTGAGCACATATATAATAAAGGTATTATTTAATTTAAACCTACATTATTAGAAATTATTTATAAAAGAAAATATTTTTTTACGAATCCAAATTTGATCTACCTAACAAGTTCATATTTTTTCATCCAACTAACCTAATTTTTTTTATTTTTTTTTTTATTATTATTATTATTATTATTATTATTATGATATTAATAGACATATTTTTATTGTTGATATTAATAAGTATCATGGTTCTGCATTGTAACACCTCGCTAAGTAAAAGAGCTATAATTAGAAAGAGTCATTTTTGGAAACAATGAAAAATCTAGAAATTTGCGTAAGTTATGTTGAGTTTGAGTTTTGGGTCAACTTCAAACAACCATAACTCTTAGCTCAGGATGATTTAGGTGTGCTACAAGATACCGTAGGAAAGATCTTTGAATTATCTTTCCAACGCCACCGAGTTTGTGCGATTTCAAGTCTGTATATTGGAGATATGCCCATTTGAAGTTGGGTTGTCTAGATAAGGAAAGCTAAAGCCGGACTTTTAAGGGATATTTTGGTTGTTTCCATACCCAATTGATTTTATTCGATTTTTAATGAATTAAATAAGTTCAAAACTGAATTGGTTCCGTTTGCACAATTGAAAATTCACTCTAGGTCTCAAGAGAGAAGAACTCAAGAGAGAAGAGAAGAGAAAAAATCAAGATTTCGTCGTCTTCGTGAGAAATTGATTGTGGATTTCATCAAAGATTTGATCCTACAAGGTATGTGAGACTTTCAAAACTTTGGGTTCATTCACCCACGTGCCAAACATGTTTAATTCAGCGTGATTTCATCCTAAAAATATTGGAAGTTTGAATGTTCATGATGGGTGTTCTTGAATTTGGGTTGAGATTGAGGAGTTCTTGAGAGTTTAATTTCGATTATTAGAGTTTCTTTGAGTTAGATTCTTGTGTGTATGTATTGGGTAACTTAATCTAAAGAGATATTGAGAAAACGAATCTAAATTAATCGAATTAAGGTCTGAAAACGAGAGAAAAATTCATCAGATTCGCGAGGGGATTGCTGGCGCGATGCGCCCCTGCTGTGTTAGGAGGGCTGGGGCAACGCGCTAGCAGTGCGCCCAAAAGTGATCTTCGGACTTTGTGGGCTGGCGCAGCGCGCCAGAAGTGTGCCAGGTCTGTCCGCTCCCATTTGTTTTTCATCGTTTAGCCCATTTAAGTCCTTTTATGATGTACTAACACTTCCTATTGACTCTAACTACTCTAAATGACTTCTAAACATCTAGAAATCATCCATAAATGTGAATCATAACCTTGAATCCATATATTCAAATTCAAGGAAAGTTAAGAGCCAAGTCTAGAAAGTTCATAGAGTCTTTTCAAGAAGTCTTTGACAAATGTTTTAAATTTTTTTTAAGACTTGAGTTTTGAGTTAAGTAAGGGTAACAAATGAAGTTCATTTCTTCAAAAAGAGTATATGGGAACTAAGTATTCCCAAAAAGTAAATGTTTTCACATTTAAACAAGAGAGGAAACACTGATTTCAAGAGAGTTTTTGTGCTAGTTTTTGAGTAATTATCTCAAACCACAGAAAGAGTTTTTATTTTTAAAACATATGAGCTGAGTATTTTGGGAGTAGTATTGAGAACTGATGTTGTAACGACCCAAACCGTCATTATTTAGGAAAAGAAAAACTTTGGGAAATTACTGGGCAACTGTCACGCCAAGGCTGGCCAGATGCCGCTAGGGCGACGGCGCCACGGCAGGGTAAGTTGGTGCCAGAGCAGGATAGGCGAGACATAACGTGAAACCTTATTTTCTCCTTCTTCCTAAAACACCTCATTTAGACATAAACCACCCTAGAAACCCCCTAAAAGAAACTCTAAGCTTGGGAAAGAAGGAGAAGGAGATTTCTAGCATAAGGAGATCGATGGATTGCAGATTCGTGGTTAAATTCACCGTCACGAAGTCCGGAAACAAGAATTGAAGGCAAAAACTCCATGCAGTTGCTTGGCGCCCAGGTAGGCTAGGTTTATTAATTGAGTAGTTATAAATATGTGTCTACTGCGAAGTAAAATGATAATCAATGGTAGGATTTATGTGTAGGCCTTTGAGAACCAAATAAAAGATGATTAAATCATAGGAAGAGGCCTTAGACGATGAACTAGAGCTAAAAATGGTCGAGTTATTGTCTTAGTGATATATATTGATGAATACTTCATTGTGATGGTTGTGATTTCATGTTGTGTGACGGATGTTTGTTCTTGCTTCATTATAATATGTGTATGTATGTGAATGTTGCATTATTAATCACACTAATTGTAAATGAGATAGATGAATGATGAATGCCATGAATCGTGACTTGATTGTATGATTAAGAGAATATACTTGTGACTGTGGTTGTGGCTTGTTGATAGGATCGGGTGTTGTTTTTCGACATACTAACTTGGATCGGTTGCCACATAATGGCATAAACATGGGGTTGGGTGTCACGTCCAGCACACTAACTTGGATTCGGTACCACGTACCAGTATGCTAACAGTTTGAGTGTGGGTTCCATGAGAGGACCATTGACTTGACATAATTGTGTAATTGGAGAATTGTGAAATTATACGTTTTTCGTAAGTGATAATTGATGTTGTTTTCCACGGAGTTGTTAAATGATTATGATGAGCTATATATGATTGCTCTACTGTGTTGAGTAAACTGATTAAGTATCTCGTTGTTGAACGAACCGGAAAGGACAAGCCCAAACCGGGAAATGATACGGTATGTGGGGATTCAAGGGTTCAAGAGTTGCTAATGTTCGAGTAAAAGGCTGTCCATGTGTTGCGAGGGCGAGAAGTGGAGGTAGCGTACATGATGTAAATACTTAGGTAGATTTCACCTTGGAGAGAGGGATTCGTGGTTGGTAGTTAGAAAGCTTGTAATAATGTACCATGTGGCTAAGGCTGGGTAATATGAAGAGAAAGTAAGGGTATGTCATGAATGGTTAGTCGGAATGCTTGTTGTTGTATTTGCGACTCTTCTATGTGTTAGAATGGTTAGGCTATGCTCAAGAACCTAGTAAGTAGGTTGACTGAGAAGGTGGTTAGTAGTAAGAGTACCAGTGCAATTCTGAGGTATGACGAGAGAGGGTAACGGTGGAGAAACGAGTGGTTTATTGCATGTTCTTGCTAGTTAAATTCTTATATTATGCGGTGGGCATCGGGTTGACCGATGATGCCTACCAGTAAGTGTGGTTTTGTACAGATACTTTTCTTGTTATGCCTTTTTGGCATAGTCTGGATGCAGGTCGGTGATGTTTCATTAGGTGAAGACGAAGAAATTCTCCAGCAGCTTCTATTTTCCTTCCGCATGGTGGGAGCTGTGTCTTTTCATTAATATATCATGTTTGTACTCTTAGTAGCTCTTGTACCTGTTTAGACTAGATCCTTAGGGGTGTTAATTACTTTACAAGTCTTAACATAAAATTGTTTAAAACGTTATTATTTATAAAATCTTGTTATTGCATTTATCTTCGTTTTCTTTAATTTTCCGCATGTTTGACTATTGGGATATGAGGGTTCTCCTACTTAGGTGGTAGTATATAGGTGCCCGTATGGCCCGGTGGGTTGGGTCGTGACAGACGTGGGGACGAGTTCATAACAACTCAATGTCTCCATAAACAATGTAGCCATCGTGGGTAGAAAGGGTCATACTTTTTAGATGATTCTTTAGTGCTTTTTAGCATAGACTAGTGGATCCACTTAGTTGAGGCATTCTATATCCCGGCAAGTTATAAGACAATTCTGGCAGCGTGGGCGAGAGTTGTATCATCACTTTAGCTCATAGTCATGTTTGTCGGTTAGAGAAACTCCTACAAAATTATATTTCCTTACGATATATGTATATTAAGTTGTTACTTACTATTTTAAATGCTTTATATAAACTGTATCTTTACTATTGTTTATTTATCCATTGAGTTGAGTATCCATGAGTTGAGTAGAGTTGAGGTAAGTGTTTCTTTCAGAATTCATTTCAAGCTTATGTCATGTTTAGTTTTCCCCTCACATGCTCGTACATTCAATGTACTGATGTCATTTGGCCTGCATCGTTTTATGATGCAGATTAAGGTAATCAGGATCAGCATCCAGCACCTCGTTGATCCAATCGAGAATCTCAGAGTCTGTTGGTGAGCCTCCTTGCTTTTTGGAGGATCCCTTTGGTTATGTTTTGTTTTATTGCTTTTGGCTACTTCAGTTGTTAGGATGATCGGGGGTCTTATCCCGACATCCCTCTTAGTATCTAGGGTCTTCATAGACAGTTAGATTTAAGTTCTTTAGTCATATTCATTCAGTTGTATGTTTTAAGACTTGAGTTTGCCTTATTGGCTAGTTGAATGTTTTCTTTATAACATTCTAGTTTTTATATAAGTTTATCTTTGTTAAGTTAAGTCTTCCGTTGAGTAGTAAGCCAAGCCAAGGGTTCTCTTAGGGCCAACAATGGTTCTCGAGTGCCAGTCTCCCCCAGGATGTAGGCTCGGGGGTGACATGCATCTTTTATCTTTCAAATTAATTTTAACTAAAATAATGTAGCATAAATTCATTTTATTTTTTTACGAAATAACCCGCGAAGCGCGGTTGAATTCCTTAGTTGAGAAAATAAATCAATAAGAAGTGAAAGTCGCAATACTGAAACTTTAATGTCGGACATAAATGAGATGCAACGCCGAAGCTTAAAACAATTAACCCATAGACTAAGAATGTCTTAGTCCGAAAATATGGACAAGAACAATAGAGGAATTTTACATCCTGAAAGAATAGCTCATGCTTGAATTCGAAGTTAGACGTTCCTAATTGAAGTCTCGAATCAGCTATTGAGAGACGTCATGTACTCAACAAGGAAAGAATAGGTGCAATATCAATACACATACCACAATATAAATGTAAGCAATTTACCACAATATAGTAATACAAATCCACACATATAACACAATCCTCTAATGTGAGTCACATATCATGAAGAAAGAAAACTATATTCTTCAAGCAGTATAACAAAAAACATGCACTCTAAAAAATTGATTTTAGTGATTTGGAGGGAAAGTCAAATTAAAATTTGTCCAATTCTCTTTTAATCATGCCATGTGTTTTTTTATATTATGCCACCAATTGGCTTAATGGGGAGGTTTTTCCCTCTCCTTTTAGGTTTTAATAGTCTTAGGATAGTTGTAATATAAAGAGAAAGCTTTCACATTGGTGGGAGAAGCCATCTTTTAGGTTCTTTTAAAGTCTAGCTCATTTAGTCTATTTAATTGAGTAAGTCTAATTTAATATTATATATCACAAGGACTTGGACTTAGGGCTTGGGCTGAGCCGGATCAGATCTTTAATTAAATTTAAAGATTCCTATTTCATAATTTTGTAATTTATTTTGAACAAATTGTTTATTTAAAATTTGAATCTAATATTTAAATTTTAAATTAAACAAAAAAAATTACCTTTTCAGAAAGGAAACAAGTAAAGGTTACGTTTGTTCAGAAAATGAGTGACTCTTCATGAAAAATCTCCTTATTAGATTTAATTTATCAATACGAAACATTTCCAAAAGTAGTATGCAATTGCATATATGTTTTATGCTTTGTTGTATCCATACAAAGAAATGTTTGTCATCACTTAAAGAATATACATCCAATAACTATAGTGATCTTTCACGCTTCAAAGCTTTAATTTCTTTATTATTTTTCTCAAATAGTCGATAGATTTGAAAAATTATAATACCAACCAATAATCACTTGTTTGTACTTTTCAGACTTATAGTTTGTATACTATATAACCAATACTCCCTCCGTCTCATATTAGATGAACATTTTACTAAATATATTTGTCGTATACTACTTGATCACTTACTATATCAAGATATAATTTTAAAAAAATTCTATTTTAACCCTACAATTAATGTGTTTAAACAAATTTTGAAGATCCAATTTATTTTCCAGGAGGCCAACTAATATGAACAAAGGAAAAAAGGTAAAATGAATCAATCTATTAATGATTTCTTAGTTACAGTATAAAATAAAAAAAATGTCCATCTCATATATCTAATATGAGACGTGAGAGCATTATTCACTTCCCAAAACAATTAATATTAATTTTATTTTAATTTTGTAAAATAATGAATTTCTACTTTTACTCACAATCAACTACTATAATAAAGACATGTTGCCTGCAATTTTAATGTGAAAATAATCAAAAATAAAACACGATATTTAAAAAAAAATAGAAAAAGGTTAAATTGCCACGTGTCTTTAAAAGACTTGAATGGATTTGTCGGTTGTTCTACCAGAAATACCCCCAAAAGAAAACTAAACTTTCACTTTAGGAAATTTTCGTATAAGTTATCGTAACCACTTGCGCTTGAAAATAAGGAAATAAAGTAACTTGAAAAGTAGTAATTAAGTAAGTTTAGTTAGTTCAATTACGGTTATAGTAGTAATTTAGGAAATAAAGTAACTTGAGTTTGTTAAGTAATTTGAGTTTTTTCCATTAGGGTAATAGGGTAATAAGATGTGTATAAATAGATAACTATCTTTGTTTAGACATCATAATTCACATAATTAGTATTGCTAGGTTAATTCTGGATCAAGAATCAATGTCGAAGCAAATGGGAATACGTTTTCATCCTACTGATGCGGAGCTAATCAACTATTTTAAGAGGTTTTTCAAAGGCGAATTATCATTGAATCAACAATGCCCTATCCAGTTTGCGGATATATATGGAGATCAACCACCATGGGAGATATTTGGAGCTAATTCTGAAGAGAAGTTTCGTTACTTTATTACTCCTTTGAAGAAGCGGAAGATTAAAGATAAAAGGTTTTGTCGAACTTGTGCTAAAGGGACGTGGAAAGGGCAAACCGGAGAAGATCTTATAAGGAGAAATCGTATGGGTCCTGTGGTAGGGTTTAAGAGAAATTTCAAGTTTGAAACAAGTGAGTGTGGCCAAAATAAAACTTGGTTGATGATAGAATATCGTGTTGCGGATAGTTTCTTTAAGGAAAACAATCATATTGTTAAAGAAGATTTTGTAGTGTGTCGAATCAAGAAGAAGCTATCGATGGATAAAGAGAAGAATGTGGATCATGTTATGGATGCAGAAGATGGAGATGTTGCGGAGGTTATTGATCCTATGTTGCTGCTTGAACCTAATGATAATAACGACTTCTCCACAACGGAAGATCAAGTTAGAGTTTGTGAGGCAACAACTTCCGAATATGATGTTCAAAACAGTAGTACAATGGAGAAGAGAAGGACAACGTTGGAAGTACAAGAAGGCCACAGAGTTGATGATATTAGAAGTGAGGAAGATATGTATAGAACATTCGAGGACATCCTCGTTGATATTCCTGATGATTGGTTGCAACATTCATTAGTTTGAAAAGAAATTGTATATATATAGTTCAATTTTGCCCATATATACATAATGTCGATGTTCTGATTATTAATATTTCAAGAATTTTGCTAACCTGTTTTCATGTATATATTTCTTATCTTCGTATGTCTATGCTGTCTCTTTTTTAGTTTAATCCTAGCTCCATATAATTAGTGGGTACAACGAATTAAAGAAGTAATATATTACTTTGATCGATCTTGAGATTTATTTGAATGTTGTTATTTCTGTGTTGGAAGAGAACCTTTACTCTTAGAGAATGGATATATAGTAGGAATTCATAAAACTGATATTAGATGTGTCTCAAAAGAAATTGTGATTACAAATATTGAGCAACAAGGTTGTTAATATTTTCCTATAGCCCAATAGGTGAATGCATGATATATTTAAATCTTTTCAATCAATCCAAACATAGATATGTTTAACCCTTTTCCGTTTATAATTAAATTGGAACAAGTGATTTAACAACTTTATTCTCATCACAAATGATGACTTGTTTATTCGATGTCTATCCATTAGTATAATTATTGTAATTAATTAATTCCATCCATTAGTATATATTATACAACGTCAAAATAAAGTCATGAAGAAAGCAAGGTAACGGTTAATGTTTCAAGCCAATTTGATGGACCAAGAATTTCAAGTTTGTTAAATCAAGTTAAATAAGAGAAAGGGTTCTTCAAAAAGTGTATGTAAGATAAATTAATAAGCTAAATCAATGTTGTAATGTACATTTTAAACTATATTTTTATAATGTAAATTAAGTAATTGTACTTCTGAAATAGTCGTATAAAATTAAGTAATTAATTAGAATCAATGTCGAAGCAAATGGGAGTACGTTTTCATCCTACTGATAATGAGCTAATCAACTATCTTAAGAGGTTTTTCAAAGGCGAATTATCATTGAATCAACAATGTCCTATCCAGTTTGTGGATATATATGGAGTTCAACCACCATGGGAGATATTTGGAGCTAATTCTGAAGAGAAGTTTCGTTACTTTATTACTCCTTTGAAGAAGCAGAAGATTAAAGATAAATGGTTTTCTCGAGCTTGTGCTAAAGGGATGTGGAAAGGGCAAACCGGAGAAGAACTTATATAAGGAGGAATCGTATGAGTCTTGTGGTAGGGTTTAAGAGAAATTTCAAGCTTGAAACAAGTGAGTGTGGCCAAATAAAACCTGGTTGATGATAGAATATAATGTTGCGGATTGTTTTTTTAAGGAAAATATTCATATTGTTAAAGAAAATTTTGTAGTGTGTCGAATCAAGAAGAAGATGAATTATAAAGAGAAGAACGTGGATCATGTTATGGATGCACAAGATGGAGATGTTGCGGGTATTATTGATCCTATGTTGCTTGAAGCTAATCATTATAACGACTACTACAATGGAGAAAAGAGGGACAACGTTGGAAGTACAATAAGGCCACCAGAGTGATGATATTAGAAACGATGAATTTCAGGAAGAGATGTATAGAACATTTGAGGACATTCCTGATGATTGGTTACAACATTCATTCGTTCAACAAGATATATACTACATAGTTCATTAAATGGATTATTCAGTTGAATAAAAATTGTATATATATAGTTCCATTTTAATTTGCCCCTATACATGTCGATGTTCTGATTATTGATATGTTCTTCATGCAGTAAGAATTGTGCAAGCCTGTTTCAATATTTATCTCTTATTTCTCTTGATATGCCAATTTTACCAGAAGTACATGTAGAAGAGCAATTCGTGTTTAATTTAAAACCAACATTAGGAGGACAATATACTAATTACTATCAAATAATTAATAATGATAGTGTTCCTCTGATAGTATATGTAATATTCTAGTCAAACGGGTAACATTTAGTATCAACAATATAACATTTGTGTAGTAGTAATAATAATAGTATTTGCATTCCCAAAAATTAAAAAAAAAACTTGAAATAGAAAAATACATGTACGTGTAGATATGAGCGTGACTTTGATTGAGAGATAATTAATATTATGAACGGAAGGTGATCTATGGATTCCCAAGTTTTAGCTACAATAAAATACCAAACATCTACTTCATCTTGGCTATATAGCTAAAATTTGCCTAATTATGCGTTGTTGTTATAGTTTTAGTTGACGTAGATATTCTTATTTGTACATTTCGCATGCTTTTATCAATTTGTACACTTCGGGATTCAATTATTTTTTTGGTTAAAACGAGTAGCAATTTCGATTGGAAAGATGGTAAACAATCCCCTAAATCACGAAATAATATCTCATTAGTGTTACATACCAAATATGACTTCCTCCGTATTAACAACACAATTCTTTCTGGCTTCATGATATCGATGAGTGTAATTAAAAAAATCAATTGTTTCTTCGTTCATGATACAAAAGGTATACGATACATTGAATTCATGTCTTTTTTTGTGTTCTAAATCAATCAGATCGAATTACTTTTAGATGAATTATGTAATTTTTTGGAATTATTGAAGACTGATTCAAAGTATGACTTGGTCAATTAAGTTTGTTAGTAGTGTCATATATTTGAGACCCATAATTAATGTTAAATAATTATGCATAAAAAGGTATTTTGAATTTCATATGATTGCCTATACTGGCTCTTGCTTATTTCGACTTGTTATACGAGTATATATATAATAGAGTGCAACCTAGCCACCTGAAATTATGAGGAGGTGTGAATTGTAAAAAGATGTTGTGTTTACAGATTTTATATTCAGACAATTGCAACAAAATTCACATAGGAGGGCATAGTGTGCCAGCACTTGTCTAATATTTCATTTAATTATATTGTGCACAAAAAAGAAGGAACCAAAGTTTTTAAAAATATATAATAAGTTGTGATATGACTATTGTGTATGGTTTTTGGCAGTATGAATTGTTTCCCTTCTCACATTAGAGATGTTCCTGTTATTTTTGCACAAGATGTAATTTACAGTGATATGCTAAGGAAACATTAAAACATGCTCATCGTTCCGGACCAACAACATCAACTCAACCAACAACGACCACATTTTAAATCATTACAACTACTCGACCCCATACGACAATCATGCATTGTCCACATTGCATCACAAAAATCATAAAGAGAGTTCAAGATTGGAATGTAAGGATTCATGTACTGTTACATCCCGCCTTAGAAAGAGCTAAATTTAGAAAGAACTAATTTGAAAAGAGCTAATTTGAGATTTGTTCAAGTTAAGCTTAAGTTGTGAGTTTTGGATCAACTTCAAACGACCATATCTTTAGTACAGGATGATTTAGGTGACCAATAAGATATCAAATGAAAGGTCCTTGAATCCTCTTTCAAAAGTCACCGAGTTTGCTAAATTTCAAGTTCGGATAACGGAGATATGCTTGTTTGAAGTCAGCCTGTCCAGTTAAGGAAATATACCCGAATTGATGACGGTATTTTGGTCTTTTCCTTACCTCATCATCTTTAAACGTTTTTAGTAATATTTTAAGGTTCTAAACTGATTTGGGTCAGTTTTCACAATCCTAAAATACGCTTAGGGTTTTGAGAGGAGTTCAAGATGAGAAAAGAGGAGAGGTTCAAGGCGTTCGTCAAGATTCTTGATATTTGTCGAGGAATTTCGCCAAGGATTTGATCCCTAAGAGGTATGTAAGTTCTCATAGTGTTGGGTTCGTTCACGCACACCCCAATCATATCATTTTATCCGTAATTTCGTTCTTAAGGTTGAATGATTTGAGTTCTTGATGAGTTTTCTTGAAGTTTCATTCGCTAATCGTTTATGATGAGTTTGATGAGTGGGTCTGGAAGAAATCATTCGATTCTAGGCGAATTAGGGCCAGAAATCAAGAAGAAAAATTTGTCAGAACGTTCTAGGGAGGAGCTGGGGCGGCGTGCCCTAGATACGCCAAGAGGGCTGGGGCAGCGCGCCTGCATTGTGCCACAAACCAGCCCCAGTAAGTGGAGGGCTGGCGCGGCGCCTCAGGGATACGCCAGGAGCGTCAGCCCACTTTTCTTTTTGTCCTTCGATCAATACCTTTGAGTTGAGCTTTCATTCCTTTCTTAATCCTAGCGATCTAAACTATATTTAATCATCACGAGATCGTTCATATCATGAATCGTAACTCTTGAATTCATAATTCAAATTCAAGAAAAGATTAAGAGTAGAGTTTGAGAGAGTCGTTTGAGTTATTTTGAGAAGTCTTTTACAAACTTTTAAAATTTGTTTTTTAAGACTTGAGTACTTTAGAATGAGGATGAGGAGAGTTGAGTTATTTCTTATTTTTTATTTTTATCACCTTTATTCTTATCATTTCTAAATTTTCATTTATAAAATCTCTCCACATGTATTTAAATCTACGATGATAATTGATATTATTGTTTTTTAATTTTTGAATTAGAATTGATTTAAAATGAATTGTCATATATATATTTTCACGTTATACTCATAATATCATGTTGGTTGTGCTTATAACGTATTAACTTAATATAACTAATATTAAAAATAATATATTAATTATTTATATAAAATTAATTTAAAAGTTTTTAATACTAAATTCTAAAATTATTTGTCATTGTTAAGTTATACGTATTTACTAAAGAACAAAATTTACACATATTTAGAAAGACTAAAGATATCTAAAAATCCATAAAATAAAAGAAGAAACTTATAGTAAATCAAAGGAGTGCAAGATGATCCATTGTTTTCATCTTTCGGTTTTTTTTTTGCATTGAAAATAATTTATTTTTATGTGGTATAATATTAATTTGATAATTTATTTTATGTGGTATATATTAATTTTATTATAGTATCTTTTATTTAATTGGTCACTCAAATTCAATATTTTGTACATTCCTATTTTCTGAAATTGTATTAGATTAAATAAAAATCGCCTTATTTTGCAGGATTAAACGAGAGATGAGCGTGCTAAAGAGGTTGCAACATTCTTTGTAAATTATATTTAGATTTTAGCTAAAAGTAGAGACAATATTTTTAATACTACAATTTAGATTGATCTATGAATTTATAATTTAATTAATTAGCACAAACATCAATTGAACACATGCTACATATGCTATTAGTCTTCATTAAACTAGAAGAAGAAGAAGTTGTTAGAATAATGTTTAGTGTCTTTGAAGAACATACACTCATTGTACGTAAATTAGGGTAAAAATTTGTTAGCATTAGATGTATATATAAAATTAAAACATTATATATGATTATGCATGCACTTTTAATTTGTTACTAAATAATAATTCATAATAGTTATTTTTAAAATTTAAAATTATTATATTTTAAAATATCCGCGCAACGTGCGGGTACATTTACTAGTATATATA